>CAMQGK010000217.1:0-31839 GCA_947000775.1 Pterois miles
ACAATATCTGTTATTGTTTTGTTGTTAATTGATTTCCAATAATAAATATATACAAACATTTGCATAAAGCTGCATATTTGTTCACTCCTATGTTGATAAGAGGATTAAATACGACTGCATTTACACTTCAAAAATCATAAAGTGGTGTTCAATTGTAGAGATTATCTCGGTGAACAAAACGTGCAAGTACCATAAACCTTCCTTTACCGCAGAGCAGATTTTATGCAATAATCCAAAACCCAGAGGAACAATCCCATCGGCTTTTACTGGAGGGAACCAGGGAGATGCTAACCTCCTGTTAGCCTACAAAAATACGTCATCCCTGGTATGGTCATACGCATCAAGGGGTTAAATCGGTTATGTTATTTTAGAGATAATATGAAAATTTTGAGCTATATATCGTAGCATGATGCACTGTTGTTATAGTTACCTGTAGTTTAATATAACTTAATAAATGTTGTAGATTTGAAGAACACAGGGGGAAAACAGGCCAGTTGGCATGAAACAATAGCAAACCTGCTGGGAATTAAATAATGGCTGCCAGACAATAACAGGTGACATCACACACACTCACACACACACACACACACACACACACACACACACACACACACACACACACACACACGGCCAGGACTGGAGCAGCAGCCTTGTGAAACTGATGCATCGTTTGTTGCAGCTGTCGTATTTGGCAACAGCAAAACAAACACATCTCAGCGTGTCCGAGCCAAGCGGCGTTATTTAATGACGGAGTCATCGGGGTCAGCAGGCAGATCACCTGAACGATTCCTGCTGACTACCTGACCTTTATACTCTCACTGGGTCTGGGTTTCATGGCATCGAGGGCCAACGGGGATGTTGAAAAGGAGGATTTTGACGGGCGTTGACTTTAATTACACATGATGAAGCTGAATCACAAACACGACAGATCCAATTATAGGACATGCAGCCAGACTGCGTGCACGTATTTGTAAATGTCATCACGTGTGTTAGGTTTTGCATTTGCTCATGCCAAGCTTTCACCACCCACGTTACTGAGCTATAACAGCACTGTATGCAAAAAACTGAAAGGAACACTTAATGATTCCAGTATAACACCAAGTCAGTTAATCTTCAGGGATATAAATTTAGGGATATGAGTGATTGTGAATCACTTTCAGCTGCTTTGGTGCAAATGAAAGTGACAACAGGTGCAATGAGCAAGGCAACAGCAAGACAACCCCCCACAAAGGGGATGGTTTTACCTGTGGTGGCCACAGACAGCTGCTCTCTCCTGATCCTTCCTGACTGATTCTTCTCTCGTTTTATATTCTGCTGGTTTTCTTGTCACTACTTGTAGCATGAGGCGGTCCCTGCAGCCCCATCAGGTTGTACAGGTAGTCCAGCTCCTCCAGGTTGACACATCCATACTTGTGGTAGCAAGAAGGTTTGCTGTGTCTCCCAGCACAGTCTCGAGGAGATACCAGGAGACCGACCATTACACCAGGAGGGCTGAACAGGGCCGTAGGAGGGCATCAACCCAGCAGCAGGACCGGTATCTGCTCCTTCGTGCGAGGAGGAACAGGAGGAGCACTGCCAGAGCTCTACAAAATGACCCACAGCAGGTTACTGGTGTACATGTTTCTGACCAAACTGTCAGAAATAGACTCCATGAGGGTGGCATGAGGCCTGACGTCTTCTAGAGGGATCTGTGGTCATAGTCCAGCACCGTGACTAACCAGAGAACACCAGAACTGACAGGTCCACCATTTGCACCTCATTCTCTTCACAGATGAAAGCAGGTTCACACTGAGTCTGACAGGGGTGAAACAGTCTGGAGACACCGTGGTGAACGTTATGCTGCCTGTAACATCATCCAGCAAGACCGGTCTGGTGGTGGGTTAGTGATGGTCTGGGGAGGCATATCCTTGGAGAGTCACACAGACCTCCATGTCATAGCCAATGGTAGACTGACTGCTGTTAGGTACCGGGATGAAATCCTCAGGGCAACTGTCAGACCTTACACTGGTGCAGTGGGTCCTGGGTTCTTCCTGGTGTGGGTCAATGACCGGACTCATGTGACCAGAAGTGTAGGCAGTTCCTGGATGAAGAAGGCAGTGACGCCACTGACTCGCCCTCATGTTTCCCCAACCTAAATCCAGATATGCACTTATGGGATGTTATGTATGGGTGCAACCAACACCGCCAAGTACTGCAACAGACTGTCCAGGAGCTCACTGATGCCCTGATCCAGATCTGGGAGGAGATCTCCCGGACACCCTCCTCTGACTCATCAGCAGCCCAGACGTTGTTGGGAGTTCATACAGGCAGACGGGAGCCAAACACACAACTGAGACTCATTATGAGTTGCCCTGATCGAATCCACACGAGCTGGATCAGCTGTGATTTAAATGTTTTACTTTGAATTTTGATGTGATTTTGAATTCAGCCCTCAGTCGGTTGATGATTTTGGTTTCCACTGACTGTTGGTAGGTCATTTTATTCTCAACAAATTATATAACAAACATCAGTAAAGATTTTCAACTTGAATAATTCGTTCGTCAAGATCTGATGTGTGATTCAAGTGTTCCCTTATATTTTTTTGAGCAGTATAGAATATATATATATATATATACACACACACACACACATTATGTGTGTGTCACCATGATGTGACGCTGGCTGCCGTACCAACACGCTGCTAACAACACAACTCTATATAAAGTATACTACAGAAAGCAGATCTAGTCCTCAGCAGGTGTTAATGAATCTATCAGGTGATAATGAAGACGTTCAGGTGGCTGCAGCTGATGATAAAATCTATCCAGAGAAAGGTCAGACATTAATGAGGGTTCAGGGGAGGAAAGGCTGCTGTTTCAGTGCTGGTTTAAATACCATAACTTCAGTGTCGTCCTGTTATTTGTTCCCACGGATGGGTGACACAGAAACTGGTGTCTAGTTCAGTTTAATCTGCCGACCGTACGGGTTAGAGGATGGTGTTTGACCACAGATGAAATTAGTGAAGAAAATCTAAAATAAGCTTTGTTCTACAAACATATTAGAGCTGTTAATGCTTGAGATGTTATCTGCTAATGTACATGAACATTTCCTGTTGCTGTTCCTTCATATTAAAAGTCATCCATTGGAGAAACACTGGGATGCTTTAATTGCGACGCAAAGAAGAAAACGAGCAAACCGAGAAGTGATGCTGTGTATGGTGTCACCAATACTCGTAGCTCTGGGTGAAAACAGACACATTTACAACATTTATTTCCTCGATTTCTGATTCAACAAGACGTCAGTGACCACAGGAGGACGATCTCAACGCTGATAGACTTTCGTGACACAGTGTCACACAAATTTTTCACTGTAGTTGAAATATTTCAGCTCCTATAAATACACAAATGATGTTTCTGTCATTCATCCACGACGGCCAGCGCGAGTTCACAGCCGCTCGCCTCTGCATTGGCTTTGTATGTAATCACGGCACGTGAAACGTTTGCTTTACGCTGGTGTGAACGTACCGTTACTGTTTTGCTTACAGCTGTATAAAAGTTAAGTTGCTGATGATGAAAACCCTACATTTCCTGATTTTGCTGCTTCATAATAAAAAAATTGTTTAAGTAACAAAATAAAGGGAACATTTCTAGTGAAGGATTTACAGGAAATGAAATGTGTTTATCACCTAATTAATGGTGCTTTGTTAGCAGCTATTCTTTAATAAAAACTAATAATAATACTGCAGGGGGGGGGGGGGGGGGGGGAGGAAGCATAAGCTACAAAAATAACAGAGGACCTTTATTGTGAAAAATACAGGGAATGAAATGTGTTTCTCCACCGCTTTACAGCCGCTCTTTTGACAACTAGTCACAGCCGAGGTTACGCACACCTTCAACGAGGTAGCCCTGAGTCAAACCAAGTCAAACCAAGCCAAGCCGAGTCGAGTCAAGCTGAGTCAAGCCGAGCCAGCATGTGTGGGGAAAAGGGGCCATGTATGACTGTCTACGATACGTACAGTAGTGTGCTCCAGGACGGTGATCCATACTGTACATGGGTCCTGGACTGGGTCCTGGATCAGGGCTAAACCAAGTGTTGGATGGATGTTTTACTCCATTTGTGTGACTGGATTCTGTGATTGAAAAAAACAATAATGCTACAGATTTAAGAGTTTATAACTTCACAATAAAGCTTCCAGAAAATGTTATCAGGAGGCAGAAAAGTGAATTTCTTTCTCTTCACGGTAGCGGCTCCACAGACCTCCGACCAACACAAGACAGAATGAGGTTGTGATGCGGTTATGGTTTCATGTGGATTGAAATGTATCACCTCATTGTGTTTTATTACGGTTAAATATAGATGCGACGAGCTGCAGGTTGTGTGTGTGTGTGTGTGTGTGTGTGGTCCTCCAGGTTTCCTCTGCATCCATCACTGTGGCAGCGTCGGACAAACCAATCTCCTCCCTGTCTCCTCTCATCCCATCACAAGCGTCCAACCGGCGGCTTCATCAGCCGGCCGCCTTTCAGGAAGACACACGGAGGACGGATCATCTCGCAGCGAGGCGGACTAACGGCGGTCTAACCAGGTGTTCCCGTGTGACCTGAAGCTCCTATCTACTGCGTTTCATCAGAGTGGAGAAACTCTACGCCACATGATGGTTTAGGTGGATTGGTTATCTCTGAAATACTGAAGATTATTTAATCAAAACAACCACAAATAAGCTTCGCTGTGGAAAATAAACACAAAGTTAAAGGAGATAAAACTAAATAACTAGACAAAACCAACATATGCAAGACTCAAAAATATTCTTCAACTCAATGATAATTCATGTGAATTTCTCTGCTAAAAGTTCATGATTTAAATATGATGAACTATTGTGAGACTCGGATGAAAAATGAAGATTGTATCTATCTAAAGCAGAGTAATGACGCAACACACATTCCTGCTAAAGGTTTCACATTATTGAGTAATAACAGTAATGCGCCAATACAACATATCCTCTTACAATTTGGATGATATCGTATGATATTTTAGCAGCTAATGTAGCACAAACACACACACACTGTTTACCAGACAATCGCTATCATTAATCCGGGCAGACACACAGCTGACAACCTGCTGAACTAAACTAAATGTGCGGGGAAGACTTTTACTGGGAAAGTGGCTGCATGTCCACAACACTACATGCAGCACCGTGGCTGTCATAGTAACTCTCCTGACGGTGATCTGGAGACAGTGAACGCATCACTGTAACATCCGTAGAGTAGAGACAAAGACAATAACGCCTAGACAGATTAATATATACATTGCTCTTCACGTTGAGCTGTTTTGTCTTAGTCTATCTAAAGGTTTGTATCTGTGCATAAAGTAGTGTGTTGTACAACACAACATGTGTGACATGAAGGGAGCATCTTTAAAGTCACATTAATCTGAAGTCATGGCAGTGATCTGTTTCTATAAAATGCGCTAACATACACCAGCCTGCCTTGAAAGCAGATGAGTTTATTCCAGTGACTACAACCGCTGTCACATTTTGATTTACTGATCCAGCGTTCAGACACAGAAGAGCCCGAGGAGGAATCTGCTGCATTATCTATGTGGCTGACTGATAGAAACACAGATCCGTCAAGGCCTTTTTCTGCTCGTCAAGGACACATGTGGAGCCGCCGCCACTGACTGTCAGGCTTTGAAGTTGGGTGTGATTTTGTATCTGGTATTCAGCGCACGGCGAGCTCACAGCGGTGTGATTTAGAGCCCAGGAATCTGGCCAGAGTCATGGCACCATGGCCCCTGGCCCTCGCTGACATCCTGCATTTATGTGGCTTTATTAAAACGGTGGTCTTGAATCTGTTGTCAGCATTAGTGGCAATGGCTTCAGTTTATGAGCCGTTATCTATTTCCTGTCTCTGGAGACTGACGACGCGGGACGCCTTCGATCGGACATCGTCTGTCTGTTGGTTCGTACAGATCTGTGAAAGGGAAACGACAGGCGGTACGGGTGGTATCTACGTTCTACAGCTTCTACAGTCCTTCAAGGAATATGTGTGATTTTGGACTGTATAAATTAAACAAACTTGGCTTGTACGGTAAATTTAGCTTGTCACTCAAGTGAGGACAAACTTGGATTGCAACATATGAAGGCGTCATTTCAACACAGTCTCACGCCAGTTTGTGAAATATAGAGTTCACAGTCAGGAAATTTAACCTATTTGATTCTTGTACATAGACACTAATTTCCCTTCTTTTTTTCTGACACTCAGCACAACTTTCAACAACGTATTTTTCATGTGTTTTCCTATAACATAACTAATTGTAACTTGTGCATTGCAGTAAACATGTAAACAATGACACATAAATACTGTGGGACACAATCACCAGTCTGCTGGTTGAAGGTCTTGTTAGTTTATGACCAAATGCCTCCAAAACTACAGATTTCCCATCAGCCTCAGCTGTACTTTGTGTTTACTGCTTATTAGGGCTGGACACCTATCTCCTAATTCGACACTATCATGATACTTGGGTGCTGATTTGTACTGTGATTTCTAAGCATTATGATTAGATATTGTGATTGATTGTGATTTTTGTTTAAAAAACATTACCATTAGACCTTGAAAGAAAGAAAGATATTCCTTTATTAGTCCCACAGTGGGGAAATTCAGTTTTACACTCTGTTGTTCACACAGTACATATACATGTCAATGGAGAGATGTCAGAGTGAGGGGGCTGCTCCTGACAAGCGCCCAGAGCAGTTGGGGGTTTGGTGCCTTGCTCAGGGGCACCTCGGCAGTGCCCAAGAGGTAAACTGGCACCTCTCCAGCAACCAGTTGGTCTTGGTCCATGGGGGATTTGAACCCGGGTCCTCCACATCCTAACCCAAGTCCTTACGGACTGAGCTACTGCCGCCCCCACAAACAACATTGAATCAGACACGTCTAGGGACTTTTCCTTTGTAAAATATCTAAATGAATCCAGTAAAATGTTTGATTTTCAGCATGTCTGTAGTCAGAGATGTCCTAAAGTCAAAATATATCAGGATCATTGTCAGGAATTATTTATTACATTTTTATCCAACAACCCAAAAATCAAAGAATAAAGACATTTCCCTCACACATTAGTGGTATTATATTTTTAATTCATAAGGGACATGTAATTTTTTAAACTCCTGCTGAATATAATCCAATCAATCATATTTGATATATTTTGTATATACAGTTCCCTTTGTTAACACTTTATTTTGAAAAGCGGATGTAGTCCCAGGTGTCTACTTCCTTTAACTTTTCTCGTTCTCTTTATCCATCCATGGTCAGCTCCATCAGGGCCGTTTGAATGTATAAAAACATGATATTTTAAGACATCAATCATTTTTGGATTTAGGAAACAGCAACACAGTGGACTTTTTTTACGACATTTCATAAACCCAAAAGATTAATCGATAATGACAATAAGCGTTAATTGTGACCCCACCATACCACAACAACAGTATTCACACATTCCTTCACTCATAGCTGAACTTTCCTCCAAATTTCACTGAAATCTGTTCACAGGTTTTCAAGATATCCTGAAAACTAACAATGTGGACTGAAAACTCGGCCGCCTCCTCAGCGAAGTAATAAGCTTGTGATGGGATACTTATCTCTATCAAATAAGCCTGAATGTGATTGGATGTTGCACCTCTGTTGGTCTTGTTTACGTACTGGCGTGTAGTGAGTGTGTGCAGCATGATGAGATACAGTACATCACTATCACACACACACACACACACACACACACACATTCAGCCCATAAACAGTGAATGGAGGCAAGCTGTGAGACCCGAGCACATTAACTAGCAGCTGCAGCCGGCAGCATACATCAACATACAAAACAGCCTGAGTTCATGATAAAAATGATTATATTTCCAGTGGCTAAATGGGAGGCGCCGCCACCCGCCCTCCGCATGTCAACCGAGAACAACATCCACTGAGATTACTATGCAAATGATCAGGTTACAAACCAGCAGCGGGGCTGTGTTATTTGCACGAATGAGCTGATTTTAATACGGCACTCCGTTATTCCATTAAGTACACAAACAAAGAGGGAGTGTGATGAAGGTTCATGGTGCAGAGTCAATAAAAAATCACCTGACAGTGTCTCAG
Source organism: Pterois miles (assembly GCA_947000775.1). Lineage (NCBI taxonomy): Eukaryota > Metazoa > Chordata > Actinopteri > Perciformes > Scorpaenidae > Pterois > Pterois miles. The sequence goes on from CAMQGK010000217.1 coordinate 8,112, forward strand.
CGCTGAAATGGGGCAGAGAGACGACTGTTTAAATGTCCTGGCAGACCGATTTGTGTCTTTGGAGCCGTTAGAGCGCCGGTGTTACTGAAAGCTGACTGGACGAGTGTTTTTATGCAACGTTGGAAACAGTAACGGACACGAAATGAGGAGAAACAAAGAAATAACAGTCATGGGATGAATATCTGCGTCTGTTTGCACATAAAGACTGTTAACTTATAGTTAAAAAACGACATTTTGTGACTATGTGCCGGTCCATTTTGGTCCTGAAATCTGTGTTAGGAGGTAATCGACTTTGTTCATTATGTGGCATCTCAGAGGGACTCGGACCCCCTTATAAACAGATCTAAAAGCTAGGGCTGGGTGGATACACACATCTCCTGATTCAAAGCCATCACGATCACAATACATGATTCCAGTTCACACTCTCTCATCTCGTTAGTTTGCTACACGCACAGGCCAACCACACCTGAACAATTACCTTCACATATTTAACATCATGTAGTTGTCTGGACTTTGTTTGATTTGAGTTTAACCTTATTAACACTGTAGGGTTACACATACTGCCCTCCTGATGGAGAAGAAGGCTGTTTTGTATTTAGTTATAGTCAGCGTCCATCTTGGTTACCCCTTGTGTACTATTTGCTTTGGCCGAGCCCCTCATGTATGTGTCTCAGATTAAGCAAATATATCGATTCTGTTATTAAAATATAGATTTACAAACTGTAAAAAAAAAAAAAAAAATACACATGCTAATTGATTTTTTTCCCCGCCCCTGTTTGATAAACGACCTGAGATGGAGTCACATGTTAGATGAAGGGAGGCAAAGGCAGCTCAGTGCTGCTTATAAAGTCTGTATTTTCACACAAGACCAGTAATCCTACAGGAGAAACTTGTATTAAACAAGTCAGACGTGATGGTGTGTCTGCCCTCTGGTCAGGATGGTAAAAATTTATTTATTTCCAAACCTGCGCTGCAGAGGAGGCACATGTAGTCATGCTGCAGGGGCAGCACCATTAACCCTGTTCCACCCAGCATGCATTTTGTTGGGTTTGAGGCCACGCAGGTTTGTGTCATCCGTCCCAGGACATGTGTGCCAAAGAACAACACCGAGCCCAGATGGCTCATTAGGCCGGAGCAGCGAGTCACCGGCAACGCTGACAAAAAAACACATCCCCGACCTGAAATACAGCTCCGGCAGCTCAGAGATGGCAAACCTGACAAGAGGCCAGCGCCATGAAAGAATGTCAAAATAAATCAGCAATCTGCCCTCGTCACCTTCACAGGAAGGATATTTCTTATCTCTGTCGTGAAGGTGCAGCGAGGTAACTACCTCTCTACTCCCATGACCTCAGACGCCCTCGACAGTTCACACAAACTGACAATACTGGGACTGCAGAGGACGACAGAGACAGCGACAGAGCAGAAGAAGTCCTCCGAGCGTCAAGAGCTCAGAAAATAATGAGCCTCTCTTTTTCCCTCTATGTCATATCAGGTCCTGACGCTGTCAATCAAACCGACTGTGGGCGCCACTTCTGAAAAACCGCAGAGACGATTAACCTGGCGCCCGGGCAGGGCCGTGGGCGAGAGGCCCCGTAAACCCTGTTTTACCCTTTCCCCTCCTGTGGAATCAGTCACAGAGGATCAGTGGGCTTCATGTTGATGGCGGTTTACTCGCCGTCTCTCCCTTGAAGGATCATTCTGTTTAATTGACCGTTCACTAAGCCTCTGTGTTACTACTGATACGCCTGTCATGGTTTCCATGCTCAGCAGCAGATGTACCGTCAAACAAAGACTACTTGAATCCAGAAAGATATGCAACAAATATTCTAGGAAAACAAAGAACAGATATTCAAATATGAAAATTAATACTTTAAAGCAGTGAAAGCAGCACTATCGTAGCTGTTTGCCTTGTCCACACTGAATACAGCGAATGACGACTGTAACACGTCACTTTCATTAACTGAAAATGCAGCTCAGTCACACAGCAGCTCATGAAAAAGTCACAAATTTAACGTATTGACTTGTGTGCATTAGGAATGTTAATAATTAACCATTTAACCAATAACCAACATTAAGCATGTTAACTGATTAACGCTATCGGTTAAAGAGCTAAAAGACATTTTAATAATTAGTCAAAAAGTTGAGAAAAACTAAGCAGAAAAGCTGGTCCACCTTAAGAGAGAGCCGACACAGATACAGGAAGTTGGCTCTGGACTGAGGAGTTGTAGCTTGTAGCCTCTTAGCATTTATTCACCAACAAGTAAACCGTACACACACTGTCTGCTACAGCTACGATCACATCTATAACACCACCAACAAACACACACTCACCACCACACACCATCTGTCGGACACTAGCTGAAGTTACGCTACAGCGGGACGCAGCACCGTGGCTGCTACAGTAACTCTCCAGACAGTGAACTGGAGACAGTGAACGCAGCACCGTGGCTGCTACAGTAACTCTCCTGACAGTGAACTGGAGACATGAACGCAGCACCGTGGCTGCGACAGTAACTCTCCTGACAGTGAACTGGAGACATGAACGCAGCACCGTGGCTGCTACAGTAACTCTCCAGACAGTGAACTGGAGACAGTGAACGCAGCATTGTGGCTGCTACAGTAGCTCTCCCGACAGTGAACTGGAGACAGTGAACGCAGCACCGTGGCTGCTACAGTAACTCTCCTGACAGTGAACTGGAGACATGAAGGCAGCACCGTGGCTGCTACAGTAACTCTCCTGACAGTGAACTGGAGACATGAACGCAGCACCGTGGCTGCTACAGTAACTCTCCTGACAGTGAACTGGAGACATGAACGCAGCACCGTGGCTGCTACAATAACTCTCCTGACAGTGAACTGGAGACATGAACGCAGCATTGTGGCTGCTACAGTAACTCTCCTGACAGTGAACTGGAGACATGAACGCAGCATTGTGGCTGCTACAGTAACTCTCCTGACAGTGAACTGGAGACATGAACGCAGCACCGTGGCTGCTACAGTAACTCTCCTGACAGTGAACTGGAGACATGAACGCAGCACCGTGGCTGCTACAGTAACTCTCCTGACAGTGAACTGGAGACATGAACGCAGCACCGTGGCTGCTACAGTAACTCTCCTGACAGTGAACTGGAGACAGTGAACGCAGCACCGTGGCTGCTACAGTAACTCTCCTGACAGTGAACTGGAGACATGAACGCAGCACCGTGGCTGCTACAGTAACTCTCCAGACAGTGAACTGGAGACAGTGAACGCAGCATTGTGGCTGCTACAGTAGCTCTCCCGACAGTGAAGTGGGGACAGTGAACGCAGCATTGTGGCTGCTACAGTAGCTCTCCCGACAGTGAACTGGAGACAGTGAACGCAGCATTGTGGCTGTTACAGTAACTCTCCTGACAGTGAACTGGAGACATGAACGCAGCACCGTGGCTGCTACAGTAACTCTCCTGACAGTGAACTGGAGACATGAACGCAGCACCGTGGCTGCTACAGTAACTCTCCTGACAGTGAACTGGAGACAGTGAACGCAGCACCGTGGCTGCTACAGTAACTCTCCTGACAGTGAACTGGAGACATGAACGCAGCACCGTGGCTGCTACAGTAACTCTCCAGACAGTGAACTGGAGACAGTGAACGCAGCATTGTGGCTGCTACAGTAGCTCTCCCGACAGTGAAGTGGGGACAGTGAACGCAGCATTGTGGCTGCTACAGTAGCTCTCTAGACAGTGAACTGGAGACAGTGAACGCAGCATTGTGGCTGCTACAGTAGCTCTCCCGACAGTGAACTGGAGACAGTGAACGCAGCATTGTGGCTGCTACAGTAACTCTCTAGACAGTGAAGTGGGGACAGTGAACGCAGCACTGTGGCTGCTGCTGCTACTAGTTGTCTGTTGTGCTCATATCCTGCAGCTGGCACACTGCTACACGAGATGCACAAATCTTGTCGGTTAATGATTAATAATTGGGTTATATAAAACTTAAAACATACTGTATAACGGCAGGGAAAAGGATACAAAGGAAAGAGGATAGTGGGGTTTTTTTTTGGTGTGGTGATGGAGACGTTACCAGCAGAAACCCTGTCGCTCCCACATCGATCCTCCAGCCGAAAACAGACGGCTCATTACTTCCTCTTTGGTAGTTTTGGCAGGGCCTTTCCCGCTTCTTTGTGCTGATTACGACATAGCGCCACCATGAAGGTGTAATGCCGCAACTGCAGTTACAAATACCAGAAATGTACCAAGTGCAACACTTGTTAGAGAACAGTGTTTTCCATGAAGACACCCATCAGAGTTTTGTCAAGAGTTGGAGGCAGGATGAAGTTTAATGCAGGCAGCTGCCTCCTAGTTCTCTATGCCAATGTTGGTTTTTAGAGCGAATATAACATCATTTTTGGGCAGTTTTGACAGACCTAAAACACTGTTTTGAGAGCAGCAACTGTGACTTCATCCCCCTGCGTCTCCAGCTTCACCACTTCACCTAGATTTAGTGTTCAGTTCCTCTTTAACATTGATGGTATAAACGGAGGACAAAATTACAAAAATAAGAGTGATCCTTTAAACCCCCCTCTTCCTTTCTGTCTTTCTCAGATGTCCTTCTGAACGCTTCACAACTCTCGCCTCATGATTGATGACTCCCTGCAGATGCTCTTTACAGCGTTGCCATTTCATCGATTCACGGATAACATCCCCGGGGAGCAAAGTAAATCACCCAGTTACATCCTCGCTGATCTCTCTCCACTCCCTGTTCCTCTGAAAGTGAAATACAAGCGTCACGCTACTGATGCGCTACAGCGGAGGGGTTAAACATTAAGCAATTATATTAATATTCAGGCTTTCTGGTTCCCTCACGAGGATGTTTCGCGGCTCCCCTGGGCTTTCAGCGCTGCGTTGGTAGCTGTCTGGGGAGGCCTGAAGGAGAGGGATGGTAAAGCTTTCTTTCAAAGAAAATGCCTTCAGAGAGTCAACGTCTGTAGCACAGCAGTGGACGTGTTCACGTATCCTTTAAGCAAAAATGCCAGAAATGTCATTAATCTTCAAGAACATTTTTATGCTTGTATGAAGGCTCAAAGTCCAACTCACCAACCTCTCTTAATCGATAATGAAGGCAATCATTAGCTGCAGCCCTACATGTTTTCATGTTGTTTTTAACTCATTAACACGTCATTTTAAGATGGTCTTAGTGAACGCAGGGTTAAATAATGCTCCAAACTTACGCAACATGTTATCAAGGAAAAACCGTCATGACCATTTTCAAAGGGGTCCCTTGACCTCCGACCTGAGCGATCCCGACCGACTTCACTGTTTCAGAGGCTCTAGCAGGTTCTACCTATAAGCTACAGATATGATGATGGATCCATCGGTACCAGCAATGTCATGCTAGCATGTCGTGAAGGAGGTTAAATAACGCTCCAATATTGTGGTAAATTTTGGTGAGGAAAACCCGTTCATGTTCAAAGGGGCCTCTTGACATCTGACCTCCAGATGTAAGATAAGATAAGATAAGATAAAATTAATCTTTATTAATCCCCGGAGGGAAATTCGGGAATGTACGAGGTCCCCACCAGTCTCCCCTTTACAGACATGCCCACTTTATGATAATCCCAGTCAGTCTGGATCAAGTCCTAGTCAAGTCAGCAAATCTCCCTTTAAGGTTCTTTTTTGAACAATAAAAAATGTGATAGATAATAATCAAAATTATTTTATATACCTCCTATATATATATATAGATATATATGTGTGTGTGTGTATATATACATATATATACGTGTATATATATATATATATATATATATATATATATATATATATATATAGCTATGAATTGACAGACAGAAAGCACAATGGCGTGAAAAAACACAAACTTGTTATACAAGCAAAGATTCTTTTACAAAACAAAAAGCCTCTTTACTGTGTGGATGCTGCTGCTACTTTACAAAATTTGTTACAGAAATCAATCAGAAATTGCTTCAGTCGGCTTAATTTTCCTAGAGTGAAATCATTCTAGTAATACAATGCAAAACAAACATGACTCACTGATATCCATACATGTGGACTAGCGATATATAGCAGTAATAATTAACCCCGTCTTTCATGGAGGTCATGCAGGAATGAAAAGAGCTGCTTAGTGTCATATCTGATCTAATCAGCCAGTTACAAATAGATGATAACAAGAGTAAAAGTGTACATACAGTACTGAGTATTGTTGGTTGAGCTTTTAACAGATTAAAAAATGAACAATTAATTATGGAGAATCATGTAAAAGACAATCGGGGGTCTTCACCCGTGTAGTTTGACATGCTATACGACGCCCCTGCTACGTAAGCAGCTGCTAGCTGCTAGCATTGACGACGGCTACGTGGCCGCTGTAGCGTAACTTCAGCGAGATTCTGACAGGCCGTGTGTGTGGCGGCGGTGAGTGTGTGTTTGTTGGTGGTTACAGCTGTGAACGTAGCTGTACAGTTTATTTGTCGGTGAATAAATGCTACGAGGCTACAAGCTACAACTCCTCAGCTGGAAGTCCAGATCCTGAATCTGCACCGGCTCTCTCTTAAGGTGGACCAGCTTTCCTCCTTGAAGTGATGAGCCGATCCTGAGTTTTTCTCAGTTTTTGAATTAATTGATAATATTCCTTTTAACCCTTTAACCGAAAGTGTTAATCGGTTAATATCCTTAATGTTTCACTGTTTCAGCCTGTCTGTCCGAGGACGTCACAACATCCTTTGAAAGACTGAAAGTTGAAACTTACCTATGCTGCTGGAAATATATTTATCTTTGTGTTGACTGATCAGCTTCGTCAGTGAGGTTTTTACTACTAAATTTACGCAACTTCATTATTGTCATTACAGTACGCAGGTTCTGGTTGCTTAGTAACAGCAGGCATGACAGGAGCGCAACCTCCCGAACACGTCAGATAAAAGCACGAAAGTGGCACAGCTGGTGCTCTCTGCTCATTTTTCATGCTGGTTCAGGTCTCAGATGGTCTGGTTGAGGTCTTAAATGGTCTGAATCTGGTCTCAGGGGGTCTGGTTCAGGTCTTAGATGATCTGGATCAGGTCTTATATGATCTGGTTCAGGTCTCAGTTGGCCTGGTTCAAGTCTAAGATGGTCTGAATCAGGTCTTAGGTGGTCTGGTTCAGGTCTCAGATGGTCTGGCTCAGGTCTCAGATTGTCTAAATCAGGTCTCAGATGCGTGTGGTTCAGGTCTCGGATGGTCTGGTTCAGGTCTCGGATGGTCTGGTTAAGGTCTCGGATGGTCTGGTTCAGGTCTCGGATGGTCTGGTTCAGGACTAAGATGGTCTAAATCAGGTCTTAGATGATCTAGTTCAGGGCTCACATGATCTGATTCAGGTCTCAGATGGTCTGGATCACGTCTCAGATGGCCTGTTTCAGTTCTCAGTTGGTCTGGTTCAGGTCTTAGATGGTCTGGTTCAGGTCTCAGTTGGTCTGGTTCAGCTCTGAGATGATCTGGTTCAGGTCGTAGATGGTCTAAATCGGGTCTCAGGGGTCTGGTTCAGGTCTCACATGGTCTAGCTGAGCTCTCAGTTGGTCTGGTTTAGGTCATAAATGGTCTGGATCAGGTCTCACATGGTCTGAATCAGGACTACTTTCTGTCCCCAGAGTTAAGACTAAATCAGCATTCAGTTTTTATGCTCATATATCAAACAAACTAAATGTTTCTGTTTGCTGCTGCACTTTATTAAGTTCAGCTGGTTTTCATCTTTTCACATAATCTCTAAATGTGTTTTTTAAATCGCCTTGTTTCTGCTCTTAATGCATTTCTGCCTCACGTAAAGCACTTTGTTGTTGAGAGCTACGACACAAACACACTCTCCTTGCTTCTGTCCTGTGATCCCACCGAAGCAAACAAAGGTAATCCACACCGACACATCTGGTCTTTGTGCTGCGTTTTATCAGAGCTGCAATAAGATAATTGTGTTTTTAAGACGGAGCCAAGATGAATAATGTAAAAACCCCCATTAAGAGAAATTATAAGGCTAATATTTTATTCACAGACATGCAGGGGCGTGCACAGTGACACAATGGTGAGATATCTTTGTAGACTAACAGATGGGGAGCAGACGTTTTAATCTCAAAGTACTCTGCAGTCCTTTTCCATTTCTGCAGTGCGCTGCGGAGTATTTATAATGAAGCCGCCCTGTGATCTCTCAACATAATCACTGAATTAGAGAGCAAGCTGAGACCAGCGAGAGCTGCTTCAAAAGTACCTTCAAAAGCTTTTCCTGAGGCCAACAGCAGACACGTGGCTTTCAGTGACGATTACCCAGCGTTAAGTTGATTATTTGCTTTGTTAGGGAAACACTTGTATTTCATTATAAACAGCAGTAGAAACACTCATTTTGACTCAGCCTTTGTTCGGAGGCGCTGACTGCTGTGATGTTTGTGGACTTCACTTCCCAGAGATCACCTGTCAATCAAACAGTCTGGGGAGGGAGTGTGACATTTTCAGTCGATGCGTTTTCTTGTTTTCTCATCATCTCTTCCTGCAGAGCGGTTGCTGCTGCCCGTTATAGCCACCCAGCTCTGTCAGATTCAGCCAAATCATAATGTAACACGCATAAACTTCTAATATTCACAGAAACATCTGAGTTTAAAACATGTAAACGATTCTACACAATACTCTGGCTAGCTCTTTGAAATCTTAAGCACTTTCCTTAACTGATCATTGGTGACACTAACGTCAGCATCAGTCAATCAGTCAATCAGAATTTTTTATAACATTAACCACTTACTAACAATACCAAATGCGTTTTTTTCCTCCATCAAAGCCTCATTTCCACAGCAGCATATCACATATTCTCAGACAGCATTGCATAGCTAATGAAACTGGAGACAGTGAACGCAGCACTGCGGCTGCTACAGTAACTCTCTAGACGGTGAACTGGAGACAGTGAACGCAGCACTGCGGCTGCTACAGTAACTCTCTAGACGGTGAACTGGAGACAGTGAACGCAGCACTGCGGCTGATACAGTAACTCTCTAGACGGTGAACTGGAGACAGTGAACGCAGCACTGCGGCTGCTACAGTAGCTCTCCCGACGGTGAACTGGAGACAGTGAACGCAGCACCGTGGCTGCTACAGTAACTCTCCCGCCGGTGAACTGGAGACAGTGAACGCAGCACCGTGGCTGCTACAGTAACTCTCCCGACGGTGAACTGGAGACAGTGAACGCAGCACCGTGGCTGCTACAGTGGCTCTCCCGACGGTGAACTGGAGACAGTGAACGCAGCACCGTGGCTGCTACAGTAACTCTCCCGACGGTGAACTGGAGACAGTGAACGCAGCACCGTGGCTGCTACAGTAACTCTCCCGACGGTGAACTGGAGACAGTGAACGCAGCACCGTGGCTGCTACAGTGGCTCTCCCGACGGTGAACTGGAGACAGTGAACGCAGCACCGTGGCTGCTACAGTAACTCTCCCGACGGTGAACTGGAGACAGTGAACGCAGCACCGTGGCTGCTACAGTAACTCTCCCGATGGTGAACTGGAGACAGTGAACGCAGCACCGTGACTGCTACAGTAACTCTCCCGACGGTGAACTGGAGACAGTGAACGCAGCACCGTGGTTGCTACAGTGGCTCTCCCGACGGTGAACTGGAGACAGTGAACGCAGCACCGTGGCTGCTACAGTGGCTCTCCCGACGGTGAACTGGAGACAGTGAACGCAGCACCGTGGCTGCTACAGTGGCTCTCCCGATGGTGAACTGGAGACAGTGAACGCAGCACCGTGGCTGCTACAGTAACTCTCCCGACGGTGAACTGGAGACGGTGAACGCAGCACCGTGGCTGCTACAGTAACTCTCCCGACGGTGAACTGGAGACGGTGAACGCAGCACCGTGGCTGCTACAGTAACTCTCTAGACGGTGAACTGGAGACAGTGAACGCAGCACAGTGGCTGCTACAGTGGCTCTCCTGACGGTGAACTGGAGACAGTGAACGCAGCACCGTGGCTGCTACAGTGGCTCTCCCGACGGTGAACTGGAGACAGTGAACGCAGCACCGTGGCTGCTACAGTGGCTCTCCTGACGGTGAACTGGAGACAGAGAACGCAGCACCGTGGCTGCTACAGTGGCTCTCCCGACGGTGAACTGGAGACAGTGAACGCAGCACCGTGGCTGCTACAGTGGCTCTCCCGACGGTGAACTGGAGACAGTGAACGCAGCACCGTGGCTGCTACAGTGGCTCTCCCGACGGTGAACTGGAGACAGTGAACGCAGCACCGTGGCTGCTACAGTGGCTCTCCTGACGGTGAACTGGAGACAGTGAACGCAGCACCGTGGCTGCTACAGTGGCTCTCCTGACGGTGAACTGGAGACAGTGAACGCAGCACCGTGGCTGCTACAGTGGCTCTCCTGACGGTGAACTGGAGACAGTGAACGCAGCACCGTGGCTGCTACAGTGGCTCTCCAGACGGTGAACTGGAGACAGTGAACGCAGCACTGTGGCTGCTACAGTGGCTCTCCCGACGGTGAACTGGAGACAGTGAACGCAGCACCGTGGCTGCTACAGTGGCTCTCCTGACGGTGAACTGGAGACAGTGAACGCAGCACCGTGGCTGCTACAGTGGCTCTCCTGACAATGAACTGGAGACTCAGTTATCTGTTGTGCTCATATACTACAGCTGGTGCACTGCTGCTTGTTGGTTAATGGTTAATAATCGATTAACAAAGGTAGTTATCGGTATAGAAAATTTTTCTAAATTCGTTCTTGTCAATACAGTGAGAAAGAGAGAGACAGAGAGAGAGAAAGAGAGAGAGAGAGAGAGAGAGAGAGAGAGAGAGAGAGAGATGGACTGCACACACTGTTTCTGCTACTGCTATTATGTTTTATTGACTGATGAAATGATCCCAAAATAAGAGACTGTATTAAGTCACAGGAGCGAGTGGAAGAGGGGCTAGACAGGAGTTTGGATCTCTGTATCACAGTTTCCCTCATGCTCACCATCAAGTCGAAAAAGCTGTCCAAACATTAGTCTCTGCGTGAAGACCTGACCCACACTCCCTACACAGCCCGTGTCAGGAAGGTGACTGTGTAAAATTTATGATTTATCAGCCCATACATACCAACTGCAGCGATGTGGGAGACCTAATTATTCAAACCCCCGTCAAACATGTTGAGCAGGGAAAGCGCAACCTTTGCTTTGATTAAAATCTGCTGCGGTGATGGAGAGAACAGGCCCGGAGGAGCTGTCGACAGGCAGCTTCTGTTCACTCAACACTGTTCATTTGTCAGAGTTTACCAGAGCTCACAGCCCCCCCGACGCCTGCAAAAGAGTCGGCTATTTTAATCTACACACATTTAAAGGAAGCTTACAATAACTTTACATCATATTTACAAACTCAAACGGAAGTGGGCTGTTTTTGTTGCATGTCTCAACTCGGGCTGTGATGGGAGGGAGGATGCAGGTCGTCTCCACACCGACCCTCCAACCTTTAATACTTTCTGAGGTTTGTTTTGGTTGACGGATACATAACGGATATAACGTCACGTTACTCAGACTACCACAATAAAAACCGTAACTTCCTTCCATCTCCACATAGACTCATATGAAGCAAATATTCTGACTTTATAAAATCTATTATTATCTGTTATATCACAGTCCAAAGGTGAATCTATATTTTTTCCTCCGCTAGTCTCAACTTCATTGCACATGTATTAGAAACGTGGGACACTGTGAGGGAAAAGGATGATAACTATTCATATTTTCTGTCTATATACATGAATCTCATTATAATTCTGACAGAAATCTCTCATTTTCAGCTGTAAATCCAGAGCTAGAGAAACACACAGGGCACAGAGATGCTTTTGTCCCTCTGGTCATGAAGTGATATTATGTCTTTCCTTTCAACCAACACACCTCTAACACTGAAGAGGTTCTGCTGGACCCGAGTCATTTAGCTCCAGTCTGCTCCGGTGAGCGCTGCCTGTTTCTTGTTCTCTGCGCTACAGGATTCACTCTAATGGGCCTTCTGTATGAATGAACACCACAAAGGTCTCCAGCGTCATCTGGAGCATACTAATGCTTTGACTTCTGGAGGCAGTTATTTGTGCAGAATCACCCTCCCACAAGGAATAACAACGTTTCTGCCTCTGGTGGGAAAAAATGCAAATGGCTTACCATTATTCTTCCCAGATATCAATGTTTTTCATGCGGCAGGACTCATTATGGATGCAATGGCACACTTATCTTTGTTTTTTTTTGTTTTAGGTTCCAGGTACAGCAGACCTGCAGCTCACTTTGAGAGGCTTAAGGTTTTTCTACAAGTTTTAATTAAGATAAAATGTAATTTAGACCACCTGCCGCAACACAAAGCTTGGCTGTAACGCGTGTACAAAAGCAGCAGAAAGTAAAACTACCCGAGAGAGGAATAATTTAATTACTGGCTTTTCTTTACTTAAATTATCCTGACAGGCCCAACTGAAACAACAGCATCCACTTTAAGAGACAACTTAGTTTGTAGTGAATGAGGCAGAGCTACATGGCCTACATACACCGACTCACCACGGCCTACAACACACACACACACAAACACACACACACACACACACACACAATGAAGCTTGTTTGAACATGGCTGTCAAATGCACTCAGTGTAGTTGTCGCCATAGCGTCTATTTCTGTCCTGTACCAGGTGTGAGAGAGCTGAGAACAATCTCCTCGTTTTCATTACCCTTGAAATGGTTCCACACACACACACACACACACACACACACACACACACACACACACACACACACACACACACACACACACACACACACACACACACACACACACACACCGTGCATCCATGCATATGACCCGACACTCTTGCCCTGGAGCATTTTAAAGATTTTATAACCTGAGGTCCTTCACATTTTGTCTGTTCTTTGTGTCTTTTCACACAACCAGTGTTTTATTTATTCATGGTAACAGCGTCATACTTTTGCATTACAGCCACTTTTAAGGAACAAAAGATTTTGAGAATAAAGTATAAATATTTCTATCACGTTTTGATCAGTTGTACCAGGAAAAAAAAAAGTCATAAAAAACATGAAAAATTAAGTTGCATTTTTGTGAGAAAAAGTCATAATAAACTCTGCTGTTGGGCTCATTTTCTGTAGCATGGTGGAATTAGCAAGGTAGCTAGCGAACTAACTAGTGGCTAAATAAGTAAAATTTAAACAACTTAATGCTTCATCCACACAGTGCTATCACCAGATGAGGGACAATTTTGTTCACCTCATTTTCTGTGTTTCATGACAGCATGGTGGAGTTAGCAAGCTAAGCTAGCTAAGTAGCCAGTCATCCGCATCACCAGCGTCACTGTAAAGATAGATTGAGGCCGCATAAATCTTTGGATGTCTATAGTTACCTATCCTTCAATAAAGTCAGTCAAAAAGAGAGTCGTACATTATCAGAGAAGCATTTCAGAGATGGAGAGAAATGGTTGTTAATATTTAGCCTTCTGCTAACAGCCAATAACTCACAGCTGCTGATACCAGTTTTTTACCAAACCTTGTTGTTTACGTTTTAACAGTTGACCCGATGAAGCAGCTTTCGTGAGTCTAAATTTGTCAGTGAGAGATGAGGAGATAGGTGGGGAGGGCGTCGTACTTTGCCAAGATAAAGACAGAAGACAGTTTTCCAGCAGGGATTTCTAGCGCGAGACGAGCTAATCTGACAGCCTGGAGCCGAGCATAAACAACACCAGCCCCCTGCTGAACAGAGGAGATCCTTTGATTTCCAGTCCTCCTCCACTTTGTTTCCTGATCTTGTACTCCTCCAAAATAGACCTGCGTGGCATGTTCTCAGCCTCTTAATATTTCATCACTCCACTTAGCGAGACGAGCATCTATTATTCACAAAGAGGTGGTCGCAATTAAGGACCCTGCCAATCAGCGGAGCCCCGAAGGACCCGGGCGTCACCAGGAATCTGCTCGCAGACCACGGAGGAGCGACTGGAGGAGAGGATCCGGGAGGACGGGAGACATTGACGCATCTGGTGGCGGAGGATGGAGGCTTGTTAAAAGAGGTGGTGTCGGTGTGCAGGAAGCATATGGAAGCATATGGAAGCAGCAGCAGGAAGACGGTGCTGCTGCCTCCCAGGGGATCCAGGTTTCACACTGAAATGTCCTTGAGCAGGACACTGAATCCAGCACTGCCTCTGGATATCTTACAGTCATACACACAGTTTTGGAAATCATGTTGTCTGAGCATAGACAGCCTTTGTTATTATTCCTCTCATTCTTCCGTTATCATTCCTCCTAATGCTCTTAAATATACCACATCTCTTAAGTGCAGCTGGTTGAAAGCTGGATTTCAACTTTAGTATTGAGTTCACGTAGACGAGTCTCACATACGATCAACAGACATAACACAAAATTACATGATTATATGGGACACTACACTATAATTTAATAGGAAACTATCAGAAGAAAGTGATCCCGATCATTTAGCTTAAGGTGTCATGAAACTCAGTCTGAGCTGTTTTAAGTCAGTCTTTTTCTCGTCTCGACACAAACGTCAACAACCAATAGGAGCGCTCTCTCCTGCACCAAACAGGAAGCAGTAAACAGATTAGAAAGTAAACAAAGTTCGTCTTCGACGTGCCCTCCCATTTCTACTACAATACAGTGGAGAAGCAAAAAGCTGCAGAGTGTGCTATATGCTATAGCTATCTAGCTAACTCTGTCCCAAATGGGGCTACTTGCAAGCTAACATTAGCTACTTGAATGCTAGCTATTAACCTACGAGCTAACCGTTCGTTTCAGCTGAAGATTGGACTGAATCCTATAAATCTGGCTGCTGTGCTCGCTCTTTATCCCGTAGGTTAATAGCAAACATACCAGTAGTGGTTAGCTTGCAGGTGACCTCATTCAGGACAGTGGTTAGCTAGGCAGCTAGCTATAGCATAATTTCCCTCCTGTAAATGTAGTAGCATCATTATAAAACAGCACAGCTGCTAGCAGAGACAGCAAGAGATGAGAACCAATCAGGAAGTGAACGCGGGCGTCTGCGTCAACCCTGGAGTTTTAAAGCTAAACGGAGTCAGCAGCGTTTTCATACGCCTCGTTTTAGGGGCTTGAAAACGGCAGAGAAGCGTGGACGCCGGGCAGAAACGTAGTCAAAGTTTGTGTTAGTGTGAATGTAGCTGAAGACTAAAAGTTTGAAAGTGAACAACTTTGCAGTTAGATAGACGTGAACTGAGCAGACCTCTGTAGCCTGCTGCTCTGCTGCAGGCCAGAGGCTCCAGGCAATCACGTTGCATTGTGGGTAATGTAGGCACTACGTTTTGACAAGGAGGAAGCATGCGTGGAATAAAAAGACGATATTTCTGGTTCTGCTGCATCAGTTTTGATTCTTTTTAAACTGTGTGAAAAGTGTGAAAGTGATAAATCAGTGAAGTTCTCTTTTCATGCAGCTATTCAATTATTCCTACTTTCAACCTGTACCATTCGCTGCAGGCTGCTGCTGCCCACCTACTCATTATGTGGCGTAATGAAGCAGGATGGCACTTAAAATAGAGGGAATGGTGAGAAATAAGACATGATATATAGAGAGTTTTGAGAACTAAGACCTAATAATTAATGCTGTGAGCTGAAATGAATCCAAAACTGTGATTGCTAATGGATGTTTGCTCACTGCTGGTGAGGAGGTGTATAATGCAGGGTACAAATATATCAGCGAAATTATCTCCTGCATCATTTTCTGTGGTTGCTATGGTCACATGGCAAGACACACTGGAAATAATGGAGGAGGAAGCAGCAACCTCTCGCCGTCTGAAAGCACTTTTAAAGCTTTTACAAAGATCTGTGTGTCTCTGTCACTTAATCTACAGGGAAAACATCAGTCAATGAGACCCTCAGCAGTTCAGAATAATGGAATAATAATCGGAGACGTGGGGACCAGGTTAGGAAGGTGGACGCGCCAATAAAGTAAATTACAAACACAGTTTCCTTTAATGTCTGTCCTCGGGCTGCACGATTAATCAAATATTAATCAGAAATTTGGCTTCCCACAATTAAATGAACATTACCAACTGCGATAGTGAGGTTTAAAATGCATGCTCCGGTCATTGAAAACCCAGCTGCATATCAAATCAACAGCCAGCTAGATCACCACCGCTGCTCTGTCTGCGCTCAACGTCTCAGACTTCCATGATCATCGATTTTTACTAAGCAAATTATTCTGGGACTCGTTGTACCTTAAAGTCATGTTTGCAGGCAGTCTCCCCCACCCGATTCATCTACTACATCGATGGATGGATTTATAGTCCTACGATCCAACTACATCGATATACATACCGCATATAGATAGGGGCGTATATCTAATCAATTTGCAAGGTAATTAATCTGTTGTATTGATGGTAATAATTTGCACCTTGAATTTAAGCACTACAAACATTTTATGGACAGACTTTTTAGCATTTTTAATAGTAAAGAAATGTTCAACGTTCTCCGGTTCACTCTCCCTGTCAATAACGTCATCGACGTGCGGCAGCAGCATCTTAGAAACACGACAACAAAACGAAGCAGACCGATGGCGAGGAAGAGCCAGATGAGAGAGAGATGTGTGTAAACATTTTGGCTTTTGTAAAAAATGGAGACGACCTTGATAAAGGTCAGATAAAATACAACAGCAACACGACGTATCTTTCAACGCACCTACTGAAACGCCATGCACTTTATTTTTTTTTTTCTTAAATATTACTGCTCTACCTGTAGCGACTTCAAGAAACTAACTAAAAGCTGCTGAGAGAGAGGATGAAGTCGGCCCGGTACGCACTAATAAAGTAAGTCACTGAGATCTGAAAATGCGTTGCAAAAAAAATGTAATAAAAATTATGAACTTATTATAATGTGCACAAAATCAGGATAATCAACAGCGATTAAAAGAAAATAGCAGTCAATAAAAAATATGGCGACCCACTGACTCACTCGTCCCTCCGACACGCCTTAACTCGAATTAAAAGTTGGTTTATTATGCGTTTTGTTAAATGTTGCACCGCCTTGTATCTTGAGAACTGGAGCAGCAGGTCCTGAAGTTATTTTCAAATAAAAGATGTATGTATTTGCCATTAATCTGACCTGAACTGTCAAGTATCCAGCTATTTATTTCACTGTCACACTGATTGAATTTTTCAGTATAGATTTCAAGACACTGAATCATATCGTTTCGCTCTAGATGAGCCATGAATCGCATCGGAAACATGGAAAGTGATGTGCATCGTGTCGCTGTAAAAACGTATCGTCACACCCTAAACGGCGGTGCTTTGCAGCTGATTTCACCGTGCAAAAAAAAAAAAAATGAAAACCAAATAACCTTCATCCCCAACAAACAAACATCCAGTAGTCTGTTAATTTAAACATGAAAGTGCAATGAAAATATTTTGTCCCAAAAAAATCAATGAGTAATCATTCTAAATAATCATGACCGCTATATTGATTAACAAATGAGCATTATTAGAATTGTGGCCGTAATCATGCAGTAGTCTGCCCCCCTAAAAACAAAACAGCAAAACCCTATTTGCAGCATTTTATGTTTTGTCTACTTCAGTCTCCTCCCTCCCTCTTCCTCCTCCAGAGGGAGGATGAAGATGGAGATGAGAAAATCTGCCCACTCAACCCCTCTGGGAGCACAGAGGATGAGATGAAGTGATAACAGAAAAAAAAAAAGAGGCAGCACAGCGGGACAAAGGAAAAGGAGAAAGTGCACCGTCCTGCTGTTTTGTCCTGGAAGACTTTTATCAGCAGCATAATTGCAGGTTATGATTATTATTTTGACTTAATCATCACCTGCAGTCACTGGAACAACAACACCAGTTCATATTCTCATATTCGCCAGCAGCGTCAGCATCACACACTCATCATCAGCACATCGCTCAAAGTGATTTGTGGAGCTTAAATTTCTTTTGTAGGAAAATAAATCATTTTACACGAGTCATTGAGGAACAATCACAGTAGAGCTCGGACAGCAACAGCTTTTCCCAGAGGAGCCAGTTCGGGTCCTGTGGTTGTTCACACGTGATGGACAATGTAACATGAGACTGGCCAGAAAATCGGAGCAGCAGGGGAGGTCTGGCATTCGCTTTATGTCCGGTCCGTCTTCGTTCCCGCTCTCACCGATGGTCATGAGTGACCCAAAGAACTAGATCCTGGTACAAGTGGCCGAAACGGGTTTTCTCAGGAGGGTGGCTGGCGTCTCCTTTAGAGACAGGGTGAGAAGCTCAGCCATTGCATTGAAAGGAGCCAGCTGAGGTGGTTCCGGCATCTGGTCAGGATTCCCCCTGGGTGCCTCCCTAGGGGAGATGTTCCAGGCAGGACCAGCTGGGAGGAGGCCCCGGGGAAGACCCAGGACTAGGTGGAGAGAGGCCTGGGAACGCCTCAGGATCCCCCAGTCAGAGCTGGTTAATGTGGCCCGGGAAAGGGAAGTTTGGGGTCCCCTGCTGGGACTGTTGCCCCCACGACCCGACCCCGGATAATAATAATATTTATTGATTTATTCATTCGGCGCTTTTCAAGATACCTGAAGACACAAGTTAAATAAAAGATCCTAGAGAACTAAAAATGTCTGTTGGGTAGTCACGCACTTGCTTACTGTTTCCCTTTAAGGTGACAGTTTACTGCCAGTTGTGTAGTTTTTAATAAAGCCTTCGTGTTCCTCCCTTCTGTCATTCATGATCTAATACGGGCTTCAGTGCGTACACACTCATAGCGTACAGACAGACATTATTTCATTGGCATGCATTGTGGGTAACCGAATCATCTGCTGGATTGTACATGTGTTCTCTCTGCTCAGCACAATCGCTCCATGTATCTATGCTATCGTGAGTTATTTACGCTGAGGTGCAGGTGATGAATGGAAACTGAACCCAGTTTCTATTTTTGCTGCTGCTGACTCAGATCTTCTTTAAGTGGCCTGCTGGGGACCCCGGAGAGCCTTTCTTTGGGCTTAGTGTCTGATTAAACCTGAACAGTGTCACTGATGCAATAATGTGTGAAAGCATGTAACTGAGTGCCAGCTCTTTTCTTCTGGTGGATTTTCCCCCTGTAGAGTTTATTTTGGCAGCTCACTGAAATATTGTAATAAAAACTGTTATTGTTATGCTTTTAGGACATGATCATTAAAAGTCCTGTTTTGACAAGAACAAGAACATAATGACAAGTGTGTATTTCAACAAAAGGGGGAAAAAATAGAGGCTTTCACATTTTAAACAACCTTTGAGGCCATTCAAGTTTGAGTTTATGTGGTGCACCTGAATGCACCATCAGTCTGACGGAGCCCAGACGCTTTAAACTACAGAGTAAACTTTGAGTTAGCACGACTGACCGCGACTGTGGGATACTGTGGATGGCCGTAGCCACGATACTGTTATGTGGAGTTTTCAAAGACACACCCAGACATCTTGTTATCTCTCTGTGCGGGATTCATGTCATGAAAAGTCATAGTATATAGAAAGGCTTTTCCCTCGTAATGTCCAGCAACATGCTAATTTCCACTCATTACATGCCTACAGTGTTTTCAAAATAAAGATATCTGGTGTTTTCTGACCCACCCATCAACCCCACCCTCCTCCCTATGCAGCGTTTGTTGCTCTTTATAGGTCCTGGGTCACAATTACATTAATTTACAATGTACATACCAATTGATTTCATGGGACACATACGAGTTACAGTGCATTACTTTTGGTAGATGTAACTACGAACAGTGTTTGAGAAGAGCCTGCATCACCAAAGACTTAACGCAGCACAAAGATGACCGGGACGGAATGAAAATACCAAAGTAGTAGTCCAATAAAACGTCACTACATCCTGATTTAACAACTTTGTAAGGTAAGAGGAACACTGAAAGGATAAACTTCATTTCATAATGCATTTAAAATCAAGAATCCATCCCTGTGGGTAGATTCAGATGTCAGACCACAACCATAAGAGAGGGTTCGCTTTAAAAAAACATAACAACACAAACTGGGACAGGTCTTAAAATACATGTGTGTAAGTCTGGATGTTAATCTAGGATTATTTCCACAGATATTTAAGTCTAGCCTACACTCTATGAGTAACATGAGTTAGTTTCTGACAGCTGCTGCGTCTCCTGCTAGTTGAAAAGAACTACAGAAGTGTCAACAGACTGCAGGCGAAATGGCAGCAAAGCCACAATCACTCGACCCGCCGCTGTCAGGTGGTTTATTTCATCATTTCACCATCTGAGAAGCCGTCGTTGGAAACTGTTTAGAAAAGGGCGGCCACTTTCCAAAAAATACTTGGCAGGTGACTGGATAAAGCATCTGTCAATCAAACTAGCGAAAGCAAAACTAAGCGTTCTTCGGTGAAACGATATTTCTGAGAGAACTGATGCTATTACAGCATCTACACTCACCTCTACAGGAGCCAACAGTTGCTTCGCATGGATGTATAAAGGGAACTGGACCAGCGTTGGAGCCGGGGCCTCGTTCTTTCCTATGAGCTGCTCAGTGGTGCATGAAGTCAATGAGTAGAGTTCCAGGTCTGGAAAAGTACCCTGATCTTCTGGGGTCTTCTGGGTCTTACTGGGTCCAATTCTCGGTCACGGGGTCCCAGGGTCACGGCTTGCACTGTCGTTGCGGTCTGGGTCTCCACAGACATAAACAGAGGAAGGAAATAAGTCGGGATTCAGCTATTAGAGCATTTTACAACTTTTTAGGACCTGATGATTTAAAGGACTATAAGAGTGTTCGTACTGGGGAGTTGATCACCTCAAAATACATGATCCACTGAGTTACAGACGTCTCTGTCGCTAGGTAAATCGATAAGAAAAAGTCTTTTTGGGCCCAATGACGTCACGCGACGGACACAGAAGTTGTAGCACCGTTTGGCCACTACGAACATTGACACCAACGACCGGCGCTCTTCCTGGGCGGCTTGGTGACACACACCTATAGACACGCCCCTCGCTGCCAGTATAGCTCCTCGCAGGATGCCGATTGGGCCGTGCTCTAGCTGGCGTGACACCAACGCCGACAACGCCATCCGACAAGCGTGTCGCGTGGTGTTGCATCAGTCCACACCGAATACGTCATGTAAACAAACCACGTACATGTCAGCGGTGTGCTCCACAGAGACGTAACCAGACATAATCACGATGGGTTAGCACTAATTCCTATCTTCCTACATTGGTTTTTCTGGCCCGCCGTGCATCGTGCTCGGGCCAGTGACACAGACGGGTGCTGAGATGTGGTGAACAAGGAGTTAAACAATACATTAATCTAACATGGCTGATTTATTCCTAAACGCAGTTTGACTTTGGTGTGATATTTGATCTCACGGGTCTCACCGGCGCTACAGCCAAGTAAACTCCGCTAACACTAAGACAGCTGGCAGAAATTAAAATTTGAATTTAAAATGAGGTTGTGAATATATAAAAATATTGGGCACATTTGTTTGGTTAAACTGGACTAAAGGGTTGAATCAGTTAAACACATCTTCAGACTGCAGACTAGGACTACGGCAGGTGTCAAGAGTGGTTAAATATCAGGTGTGTTTTATTCATTTATTCAGTCATTACCTTTACTGAATGAATTACTACACTTTTAAATGTGTTTTTCTTGAATGTGGGAAAAAATGGTACGATATCTGGAGGAAGAAGAAAAGCTGACACGCACCACTCAGATAATCTAAAGGTTATCGTTTTATTTTTCAATCCTATTTACCAAGTTTCTATTTCTCTTATTTCTCAGATTACTATTTCTGTTAAGGTGTATTATAGATATTTTCTCTGCATTGTCAATAATTTGAACTTTATTCAACCATAATTTAGAATATATTTTCTCTGGTTGCTTATATGTTGTTGTTTTTTTGTTGTTTGTTTGTTTGTTTTTTTGAGTGAGCTGACGGATGTATTGAGTGAGTGAAAATCTTTTCACTGTACAGTTACTGTTTGATTCATTATTGATAATCAATAAAAAGAACTATAACTCAGAGTTTTATTTAAATACTTCAAAAACAGGCACCATCATAGTTATTAGTAGAGAATATTTAAAATATGGTATCACTGAAGTAAAAACTACAAGGATGTGACTACAACTTCTACAACAAACCCACAACTTCAGATACGACTCAGGGCTGCTGTGTGACAACATGTACATTTAACCCTTGTTGTCTGAGTCTTTCTACAAAGAGATGGGAAAAAAGCAACAAACTCAGTACTGCGCGCCATAAATTCTAACTTTAGAGATGTAGAGAGGACACTACAACGATAAAATACACTGAACTGATCCAGAACAAGCGGATAATCTGAGGTAAAGTCAGTAACGTTTGAATCAACTCACCTCCGGCTCCGGTCTGCGGTTCATCCGACACCGTGTCCGACGCGGGATCGCCTCGCTGCGGGGAGAGAGCGCTCAGTCCCCCGCTGCTGGAGCTCCGGAGCTCCGCGCCCGTCGACACGTGGGGGACGTTTCCGTCTGACGCTTTCAAAATAAAACAAGAAACTGAACTTCTTTCAGTTGTAACAAGAAGCGTCCGTGTTACTGCAGTAGAGGTGAAAGTCAGTGGTTGGATCCAACTACACGGTTCAACATCAGCACCAGCAGAGCGACGCTGCCGCCATTTTGAAAAAAATGTCCGCCTACAAAGAGCCGCACAAAAGTAAAACAAATTTTTCCTTTACTTTTGTAATACTGAAATGGCTTGTGTTGAACAATAAATATATTCTAAGGATAATAAAATAAAAGGTTATAAATATAAATGGCTTCAGCTGCTGAAAACAAAAAAAAATTAAAGCTTCAAGTAGCAATGAACAGGCCCTCGCACCTTCCCGCATGTCGGCGGGACGCCGGTCAACACACCCGTACATTTGAATGTCCATCGCATGCTGCACATACAAGTTACATGTCATTTTATGCATTGACTGAGCAGCACAGGAAACAACTTATTGCAATTGTTTCAGCTCTTCCTGTGTCCACCAGATGGCGCTACAGAACACACACTAAACATGCATTGTGGTTATCATTGTCCAGTGTGGATCAAACAATGTAAGTCTCATATGAATCGGATGATTCTTGTCACATAACGCTGATTTCCTGTTGCCAGTAGGTGGCGCTATGACGTCAAATCAATAGTGGCATGAAGATGTCCTCCTGGACTGTTACGGGGCAGATTGGTCCAAGGACAGTGGAGTTACAGCAGTTTCTCATTCAATGCTGAATCACACAAATTCTCCGCCACGCCACATCAACATCGTTTCATAAAAGCGCATGATTTGAACAAATTTTCATCACAAAGGTCTTAAGATTGTCCTGACCATATTTGAAGTCGATCGGGTTAAATCTGTAGGAGGAGTTCGTTAAAA
Source organism: Pterois miles (assembly GCA_947000775.1). Classification (NCBI taxonomy): domain Eukaryota; kingdom Metazoa; phylum Chordata; class Actinopteri; order Perciformes; family Scorpaenidae; genus Pterois; species Pterois miles. The sequence goes on from CAMQGK010000217.1 coordinate 31,440, forward strand.
TACAGAGCTTACAAATCGCAAAAAAAAATCAACATAAAATCCAAAATGGCCGACTTCCTGTCGGGTTTGGAGGATACCTCCAACTGACTTTTTTTGTGCTCGGGCTCTAAATATATCTATTTCAAAATAAATAAGAGACCTGACTCTCTCTGTATGTGAACAGGAAACTAGAGATGGACCTAATGTTTCAGAATAAAAGTTAATTCTACCCAAATACTACTTCCTGTCCCACACTTATACTTGTAAAGGCTTATTCCATCCAAATATTACTTTCTAGATTCCAACACGGGACGAGACGTTAACGTCCCTTGTGGAAAGTTCACTGGTGAACAGTAAACTAGGATTGTGTTGGAGATTCTTGGGATGGATCTTGAGTAGTGTTTCTTCAGATCATCGGGGC
>CAMQGK010000218.1:0-277732 GCA_947000775.1 Pterois miles
TTCAGAACATATAACATAACAATTCCGGAATGTTAAGCTTCTATTTTAGAAGACAACGTTAAAATTTCAGAATGTTCAGATTTTATTTTAAAAGATATAACGAAACAATTGCAGAACGTTCAGCTTCTATTTTAGAACACATGACATTAAAATTGCGGAATGTTCAGCTTCTATTTTGGAACACATTACATAACAATTCCAGAATGTTCAGCTTCTGTTTTAGAACACGATATTAAAATTCGGGAATGTTCAGCTTCTATTTTAGAACACATAACGTTAAAATACCGGAATATTCATCTTCTATTTTAGAACATATAATGTAACAATTCCAGAATGTTCAGCTTCTATTTTAGAACACATGACATTAAAATTGCGGAATGTTCAGCTTCTATTTCAGAACACATGAAATTAAAATTCCAGAATGTTCAGCTTCTATTTTAGAACATAAAACGTAACAATTCCAGAATGTTCAGCTTCTATTTCAGAACATATAACGTAACAATTCCGGAATGTTAAGCTTCTATTTTAGAAGACAACGTTAAAATTTCAGAATGTTCAGCTTCTATTTTAGAACATATGACGAAACAATTGCAGAATGTTCAGCTTCTATTTTAGAACACATGACATTAAAATTGCGGAATGTTCAGCTTCTATTTTGGAACACATAAAGTTAAAATTCCGGAATGTTCAGCTTCTATTTTAGAACATATAACATAACAATTCCAGAATGTTCAGCTTCTATTTTAGAACATATAACGTTACAATTCCAGAATGTTCAGCTTCTATTTTAGAACATATAACGTTACAATTCCGGAATGTTCAGCTTCTATTTTAGAACACATAACATTAAAATTCCGGAATGTTCAGCTTCTATTTTAGAACATATAACATTACAATTCCAGAATGTTCAGCTTCTATTTTAGAACATACAACGTACAATTCCAGAATGTTCAGCTTCTATTTTAGAACACTTAACGTTAAAATTACGGAATGTTAAGATTCTATTTTAGAACATATAACGTACAATTCCAGAATGTTCAGCTTCTATTTTAGAACATACAACGTACAATTCCAGAATGTTCAGCTTCTATTTTAGAACATATAACATTACAATTCCGGAATGTTCAGCTTATATTTTAGAACATATAACATGACAATTCCAGAATGTTCAGTTTCTGTTTTAGAACATATAACGTTACAATTCCGGAATGTTCAGCTTCTATTTTAGAACATATGACGATAACAATTCCAAAATGTTCAGATTTTATTTTAGAACACATGATATTAAAATTCCAGAATGTTCAGCTTCTATTTTAGAACACATAATGTTAAAATTCCAGAATATTCAGCTTCTATTTTAGAACATATAACGTAACAATTCCGGAATGTTAAGCTTCTATTTTAGAACACATAATGTTAAAATATCAGAATGTTCATCTTCTATTTTAGAACATATAACATGACAATTCCAGAATGTTCAGTTTCTATTTTAGAACATATGACATTACAATTAGGGAATGATCAGATTCTATTTTAGAACACATGACGATAACAATTCCAGAATGTTCAGCTTCTATTTTAGAACATAAAACGTTAAAATTCCATAATGTTCAGCTTCTATTTTAGAACACATGACATTAAAATTCCGGAATGTTCAGCTTCTATTTTAGAACATACAACGTAACAATTCCAGAATGTTCAGCTTCTATTTTAGAACATACAACATTAAAATTCCCGAATGTTCAGCTTCTATTTTGGAACACTTAACGTTACAATTACGGAATGTTAAGATTCTATTTTAGAACATATGACATGAAAATTCCAGAATGTTCAGTTTCTGTTTTAGAACATACAACGTACAATTCCAGAATGATCAGCTTCTATTTTAGAACATATGACGTTTAAATTCTAAAATGTTAAGCTTCTATTTTAGAAGACATGACATTAAAATTTCAGAATGTTCAGCTTCTATTTTAGAACATAAAACGTAACAATTCCAGAATGTTCAGCTTCTATTTCAGAACCTATAACGTAACAATTCCGGAATGTTAAGCTTCTATTTTAGAAGACAATGTTAAAATTTCAGAATGTTCAGCTTCTATTTTAGAACATATAATGTTTAAATTTCAGAACGTTCAGCTTTTATTTTAGAACATATGACGAAACTATTGTAGAATGTTCAGCTTCTATTTTAGAAGACATGACATTAAAATTGCGGAATGTTCAGCTTCTATTTTGGAACACATGAAGTTAAAATTCCGGAATGTTCAGCTTCTATTTTAGAACATATAACATAACAATTCCAGAATGTTCAGCTTCTGTTTTAGAACATATAACGTTACAATTAGGGAATGTTCAGCTTCTATTTTAGAACATATAACGTTACAATTCCAGAATGCTCAGCTTCTATTTTAGAACACGATGTTAACATTTCAAAAAATGTTCAGATTCTATTTTAGAACACATGACATTAAAATTCCGGAATGTTCAGCTTCTATTTTAGAAAATACAACGTAAAATTCCAGAATGTTCAGCTTCTATTTTACAACATATAACGTTAGAATTTCAGAATGTTCAGCTTTTGTTTTAGAACATATAACGTAACAATTGCAGAATGTTCAGCTTCTATTTTAGAACACATGACATTAAAATTCCGGAATGTTCAGCTTCTATTTTAGAACATATAACGTGAGAATTCCAGAATGTTCAGCTTCTGTTTTAGAACATATGACGTTACAATTAGGGAATGTTCAGATTGTATTTTAGAAGACGACGTTAACATTTCAGAATGTTCAGCTTCTATTTTAGAACATATAACGTTACAATTCCGGAATGTTCAGCTTTTATTTTAGAACATATTACATAACAATTCCAGAATGTTCAGCTTGTGTTTTAGAACACATGACATTAAAATTAGGGAATGTTCAGCTTCTATTTTAGAACAGATGACGTTAAAATTCCGGAATGTTCAGCTTCTATTTTAGAACATACAATGTTAACATTTCCCGAATGTTCAGCTTGTATTTTAGAAGACAATGTTAAAATTTAAGAATGTTCAGCTTCTATTTTAGAACATATAATGTTTAAATTTCAGAACGTTCAGCTTGTGTTTTAGAACATATAACGAAACTATTGTAGAATGTTCAGCTTCTATTTTAGAACACATGACGTTAAAATTGCGGAATTTTCAGCTTCTATTTTGGAACACATAACGTTAAAATTTCAGAATGTTCAGCTTCTATTTTAGAAGATATTTCAATTCCAGAATGTTCAGCTTCTGTTTTAGAACACATGACATTAAAATTGCGGAATGTTCAGCTTCTATTTTGGAACACATAACGTTAAAATTCCGGAATGTTCAGCTTCTATTTTAGAACATATTACATAACAATTCCAGAATGTTCAGCTTCTGTTTTAGAACACATGACATTACAATTCGGGAATGTTCAGCTTCTATTTTAGAACATATAACATTAAAATTCCGGAATATTCATCTTCTATTTTAGAACATATAACGTAACAATTCCAGAATGCTCAGCTTCTATTTTAGAACACGACGTTAACATTTCAAAATGTTCAGCTTCTATTTTAGAACATAAAACGTAAAAATTCCAGAATGTTCAGCTTCTATTTTAGAACACATAACATTAAAATTCCAGAATGTTCAGCTTCTATTTTAGAACATACAACGTAAAATTCCAGAATGTTCAGCTTCTATTTTGGAACATACAACGTTAAAATTCCCGAATGTTCAGCTTCTATTTTAGAACATATAACGTTACAATTACGGAATGTTAAGATTCTGTTTTAGAACATACAACGTACAATTACGGAATGTTCAGCTTCTATTTTAGAACATACGACGTAACAATTCCAAAATGTTCAGCTTCTATTTTAGAACATATGACATTACAATTCCAGAATGTTCAGCTTCTATTTTAGAACATATTACGTAACAATTCCAGAATGCTCAGCTTTTGTTTTAGAACATATGATATTAAAATTCGGGAATGTTCAGCTTCTATTTTAGAACACATAATGTTAAAATACCGGAATGTTCAGCTTCTATTTTAGAACATATAACGTAACAATTCCAGAATGTTCAGCTTCTATTTTAGAACATATAACATAACAATTCCGGAAAGTTCAGCTTCTATTTTAGAACATATAACGTTAACAATTCCGGAATGTTCAGCTTCTATTTTAGAACATATTACATAACAATTCCGGAATGTTCAGCTTCAGTTTTAGAACATATAACATTAAGATTCCAGAATGTTCAGCTTCTATTTTAGAACATACAACGTACAATTCCAGAATGTTCAGCTTCTATTTTAGAACATATAATGTTTAAATTCTGTAATGTTAAGCTTCTATATTAGAAGACATGACGTTAAAATTTCAGAATGTTCAGCTTCTATTTTAGAACATAAAACGTAACAATTCCAGAATGTTCAGCTTCTATTTCAGAACCTATAACGTAACAATTCCGGAATGTTAAGCTTCTATTTTAGAAGACAATGTTAAAATTTCAGAATGTTCAGCTTCTATTTTAGAACATATAATGTTTAAATTTCAGAACGTTCAGCTTTTATTTTAGAACATATAACGAAACTATTGTAGAATGTTCAGCTTCTATTTTAGAACACATGACATTAAAATTGCGGAATGTTCAGCTTCTATTTTGGAACACATAACGTTAAAATTCCGGAATGTTCAGATTCTATTTTAGAACATATATCATAACAATTCCAGAATGTTCAGCTTCTGTTTTAGAACATATAACGTTACAATTAGGGAATGTTAAAATATAACGTAACAATTCCAGAATGCTCAGCTTCTATTTTAGAACACAGACGTTAACATTTCAAAATGTTCAGCTTCTATTTTAGAACATAAAACGTAAAAATTCCAGAATGTTCAGCTTCTATTTTAGAACACATAACGTTAAAATTCCGGAATGTTCAGCTTCTATTTTAGAACATACAACGTACAATTCCAAAATGTTCAGCTTCTATTTTAGAACATACAACGTACAATTCCCGAATGTTCAGCTTGTATTTTAGAACACTTAACGTTACAATTACGGAATGTTAAGATTCTATTTTAGAACATACAACGTACAATTCCAGAATGTTCAGCTTCTATTTTAGAACATACAACGTACAATTCCAGAACGTTCAGCTTCTATTTTAGAACATATAACGATTACAATTCCAGAATGTTCAGCTTCTATTTTAGAACATATTACATTAACAATTCCAGAATGCTCAGCTTTTGTTTTAGAACACATGATATTAAAATTCGGGAATGTTCAGCTTCTATTTTAGAACACATAATGTTAAAATACCGGAATATTCATCTTCTATTTTAGAACATATATCATAACAATTCCAGAATGTTCAGCTTCTGTTTTAGAACATATAACGTTACAATTAGGGAATGTTCAGCTTCTATTTTAGAACATATAACGTTACAATTCCGGAATGTTCAGCTTCTATTTTAGAACATATAACGTAACAATTCCAGAATGCTCAGCTTCTATTTTAGAACACGACGTTAACATTTCAAAATGTTCAGCTTCTATTTTAGAACATACAACGTACAATTCCCGAATGTTCAGCTTGTATTTTAGAACACTTAACGTTTCAATTACGGAATGTTAAGATTCTATTTCAGAACACGTGACATTAAAATTCCAGAATGTTCAGCTTCTATTTTAGAACATATAACGTTTAAATTCTGTAATGTTAAGCTTCTATTTTAGAAGACAACGTTAAAATTTCAGAATGTTCAGCTTCTATTTTAGAACATAAAACGTAACAATTCCAGAATGTTCAGCTTCTATTTCAGAACCTATAACGTAAAAATTCCGGAATGTTAAGCTTCTATTTTAGAAGACAATGTTAAAATTTCAGAATGTTCAGCTTCTATTTTAGAACATATAATGTTTAAATTTCAGAACGTTCAGCTTTTATTTTAGAACATATAACGAAACTATTGTAGAATGTTCAGCTTCTATTTTAGAACACATGACATTAAAATTGCGGAATGTTCAGCTTCTATTTTAGAACACATGACGTTAAAATTCCGGAATGTTCAGCTTCTATTTTAGAACATATATCATAACAATTCCAGAATGTTCAGCTTCTGTTTTAGAACATATAACGTTACAATTAGGGAATGTTCAGCTTCTATTTTAGAACATATAACGTTACAATTCCGGAATGTTCAGCTTCTATTTTAGAACACGATGTTAACATTTCGAAATGTTCAGATTCTATTTTAGAACACATGACGTTAAAATTCCGGAATGTTCAGCTTCTATTTTAGAACATATATCATAACAATTCCAGAATGTTCAGCTTCTGTTTTAGAACATATAACGTTACAATTAGGGAATGTTCAGCTTCTATTTTAGAACATATAACGTTACAATTCCGGAATGTTCAGCTTCTATTTTAGAACACGATGTTAACATTTCGAAATGTTCAGATTCTATTTTAGAACACATGACATTAAAATTCCGGAATGTTCAGCTTCTATTTTAGAAAATACAACGTAAAATTCCAGAATGTTCAGCTTCTATTTTACAACATATAACGTTAGAATTTCAGAATGTTCAGCTTTTGTTTTAGAACATATAACGTAACAATTGCAGAATGTTCAGCTTCTATTTTAGAACACATGACATTAAAATTCCGGAATGTTCAGCTTCTATTTTAGAACATACAACGTACAATTCCAGAATGTTCAGGTTTTGTTTTAGAACATACAACGTACAATTCCCGAACGTTCAGCTTGTATTTTAGAACATATGACGTTAAAATTCTGGAATGTTAAGCTTCTATTTTAGAAGACAACGTTAAAATTTCAGAATGTTCAGCTTCTATTTTAGAACATAAAACGTAACAATTCCAGAATGTTCAGCTTCTATTTCAGAACATATAACATAACAATTCCGGAATGTTAAGCTTCTATTTTAGAAGACAACGTTAAAATTTCAGAATGTTCAGATTTTATTTTAAAAGATATAACGAAACAATTGCAGAACGTTCAGCTTCTATTTTAGAACACATGACATTAAAATTGCGGAATGTTCAGCTTCTATTTTGGAACACATTACATAACAATTCCAGAATGTTCAGCTTCTGTTTTAGAACACGATATTAAAATTCGGGAATGTTCAGCTTCTATTTTAGAACACATAACGTTAAAATACCGGAATATTCATCTTCTATTTTAGAACATATAATGTAACAATTCCAGAATGTTCAGCTTCTATTTTAGAACACATGACATTAAAATTGCGGAATGTTCAGCTTCTATTTCAGAACACATGAAATTAAAATTCCAGAATGTTCAGCTTCTATTTTAGAACATAAAACGTAACAATTCCAGAATGTTCAGCTTCTATTTCAGAACATATAACGTAACAATTCCGGAATGTTAAGCTTCTATTTTAGAAGACAACGTTAAAATTTCAGAATGTTCAGCTTCTATTTTAGAACATATGACGAAACAATTGCAAGAATGTTCAGCTTCTATTTTGGAACACATAAAGTTAAAATTCCGGAATGTTCAGCTTCTATTTTAGAACATATAACATAACAATTCCAGAATGTTCAGCTTCTGTTTTAGAACATATAACGTTACAATTAGGGAATGTTCAGCTTCTATTTTAGAACATATAACGTTACAATTCCGGAATGTTCAGCTTCTATTTTAGAACACATGACATTAAAATTCCGGAATGTTCAGCTTCTATTTTAGAACATACAACGTACATTTCCAGAATGTTCAGCTTCTATTTTAGAACATACAACGTACAATTCCCGAATGTTCAGCTTGTATTTTAGAACACTTAACGTTACAATTACGGAATGTTAAGATTCTATTTTAGAACATACAACGTACAATTCCAGAATGTTCAGCTTCTATTTTAGAACATACAACGTACAATTCCAGAATGTTCAGCTTCTATTTTAGAACATATAACATTACAATTCCGGAATGTTCAGCTTATATTTTAGAACATACGACGTACAATTCCAGAATGTTCAGCTTCTATTTTAGAACATATAACATTACAATTCCGGAATGTTCAGCTTCTATTTTAGAACATATTACATAACAATTCCAGAATGTTCAGCTTTTGTTTTAGAACACATGATATTAAAATTCGGGAATGTTCAGCTTCTATTTTAGAACACATAATGTTAAAATACCGGAATATTCATCTTCTATTTTAGAACATATAACGTAACAATTCCAGAATGTTCAGCTTCTATTTTAGAACACATAATGTTAAAATACCGGAATATTCATCTTCTATTTTAGAACATATAACATGACAATTCCAGAATGTTCAGTTTCTGTTTTAGAACATATAACGTTACAATTAGGGAATGATCAGATTCTATTTTAGAACACGACGTTAACATTTCAAAATGTTCAGCTTCTATTTTAGAACATAAAACGTTAAAATTCCATAATGTTCAGCTTCTATTTTAGAACACATGACATTAAAATTCCGGAATGTTCAGCTTCTATTTTAGAACATACAACGTACAATTCCAGAATGTTCAGCTTCTATTTTAGAACATACAACGTACAATTCCCGAATGTTCAGCTTGTATTTTAGAACACTTAACGTTACAATTACGGAATGTTAAGATTCTATTTCAGAACACGTGACATTAAAATTCCAGAATGTTCAGCTTCTATTTTAGAACATACAACGTACAATTCCAGAATGTTCAGCTTCTATTTTAGAACATATAACGTTTAAATTCTGTAATGTTAAGCTTCTATTTTAGAAGACAACGTTAAAATTTCAGAATGTTCAGCTTCTATTTTAGAACATAAAACGTAACAATTCCAGAATGTTCAGCTTCTATTTCAGAACCTATAACGTAACAATTCCGGAATGTTAAGCTTCTATTTTAGAAGACAATGTTAAAATTTCAGAATGTTCAGCTTCTATTTTAGAACATATAATGTTTAAATTTCAGAACGTTCAGCTTTTATTTTAGAACATATGACGAAACTATTGTAGAATGTTCAGCTTCTATTTTAGAAGACATGACATTAAAATTGCGGAATGTTCAGCTTCTATTTTAGAACACATGACGTTAAAATTCCGGAATGTTCAGCTTCTATTTTAGAACATATATCATAACAATTCCAGAATGTTCAGCTTCTGTTTTAGAACATATAACGTTACACTTAGGGAATGTTCAGCTTCTATTTTAGAACATATAACGTTACAATTCCGGAATGTTCAGCTTCTATTTTAGAACACGATGTTAACATTTCGAAATGTTCAGATTCTATTTTAGAACACATGACATTAAAATTCCGGAATGTTCAGCTTCTATTTTAGAAAATACAACGTAAAATTCCAGAATGTTCAGCTTCTAATTTACAACATATAACGTTAGAATTTCAGAATGTTCAGCTTTTGTTTTAGAACATATAACGTAACAATTGCAGAATGTTCAGCTTCTATTTTAGAACACATGACATTAAAATTCCGGAATGTTCAGCTTCTATTTTAGAACATATAACATGACAATTCCAGAATGTTCAGCTTCTGTTTTAGAACATATAACGTTACAATTAGGGAATGTTCAGATTGTATTTTAGAACACGACGTTAACATTTCAAAATGTACAGATTCTATTTTACAACATATAACGTTACAATTCGGGAATTTTCAGCTTGTATTTTAGAACATATTACATAACAATTCCAAAATGTTCAGCTTGTGTTTTAGAACACATGACATTAAAATTAGGGAATGTTCAGCTTCTATTTTAGAACAGATAACGTTAAAATTCCGGAATATTCATCTTGTATTTTAGAACATACAACGTACAATTCCCGAATGTTCAGCTTGTATTTTAGAAGACAATGTTAAAATTTAAGAATGTTCAGCTTCTATTTTAGAACATATAATGTTTAAATTTCAGAACGTTCAGCTTGTATTTTAGAACATATAACGAAACTATTGTAGAATGTTCAGCTTCTATTTTAGAACACATGACATTAAAATTGCGGAATTTTCAGCTTCTATTTTGGAACACATAACGTTAAAATTCCGGAATGTTCAGCTTCTATTTTAGAACATATTTCAATTCCAGAATGTTCAGCTTCTGTTTTAGAACACATGACATTAAAATTGCGGAATGTTCAGCTTCTATTTTGGAGCACATAACGTTAAAATTCCGGAATGTTCAGCTTCTATTTTAGAACATATTACATAACAATTCCAGAATGTTCAGCTTCTGTTTTAGAACACATGACATTAAAATTCGGGAATGTTCAGCTTCTATTTTAGAACACATAACGTTAAAATTCCGGAATATTCATCTTCTATTTTAGAACATATAACGTAACAATTCCAGAATGCTCAGCTTCTATTTTAGAACACGACGTTAACATTTCAAAATGTTCAGCTTCTATTTTAGAACATAAAACGTAAAAATTCCAGAATGTTCAGCTTCTATTTTAGAACACATAACATTAAAATTCCGGAATGTTCAGCTTCTATTTTAGAACATACAACGTACAATTCCAGAATGTTCAGCTTCTATTTTAGAACATACAACGTACAATTCCCGAATGTTCAGCTTGTATTTTAGAACATATAACGTTACAATTACGGAATGTTAAGATTCTATTTTAGAACATACAACGTACAATTCCAGAATGTTCAGCTTCTATTTTAGAACATACAACGTACAATTCCAGAATGTTCAGCTTCTATTTTAGAACATATAACATTACAATTCCGGAATGTTCAGCTTCTATTTTAGAACATATTACATAACAATTCCAGAATGCTCAGCTTTTGTTTTAGAACACATGATATTAAAATTCGGGAATGTTCAGCTTCTATTTTAGAACACATAATGTTAAAATACCGGAATATTCATCTTCTATTTTAGAACATATAACGTAACAATTCCAGAATGTTCAGCTTCTATTTTAGAACATATAACATAACAATTCCAGAAAGTTCAGCTTCTGTTTTAGAACATATAACGTTACAATTCCGGAATGTTCAGCTTCTATTTTAGAACATATTACATAACAATTCCAGAATGTTCAGCTTCAGTTTTAGAACATATGACATTAAGATTCCAGAATGTTCAGCTTCTATTTTAGAACATACAACGTACAATTCCAGAATGTTCAGCTTCTATTTTAGAACATATAATGTTTAAATTCTGTAATGTTAAGCTTCTATATTAGAAGACAACGTTAAAATTTCAGAATGTTCAGCTTCTATTTTAGAACATAAAACGTAACAATTCCAGAATGTTCAGCTTCTATTTCAGAACCTATAACGTAACAATTCCGGAATGTTAAGCTTCTATTTTAGAAGACAATGTTAAAATTTCAGAATGTTCAGCTTCTATTTTAGAACATATAATGTTTAAATTTCAGAACGTTCAGCTTTTATTTTAGAACATATAACGAAACTATTGTAGAATGTTCAGCTTCTATTTTAGAACACATGACATTAAAATTGCGGAATGTTCAGCTTCTATTTTGGAACACATAACGTTAAAATTCCGGAATGTTCAGATTCTATTTTAGAACATATATCATAACAATTCCAGAATGTTCAGCTTCTGTTTTAGAACATATAACGTTACAATTAGGGAATGTTAAAATATAACGTAACAATTCCAGAATGCTCAGCTTCTATTTTAGAACACGACGTTAACATTTCAAAATGTTCAGCTTCTATTTTAGAACATAAAACGTAAAAATTCCAGAATGTTCAGCTTCTATTTTAGAACACATAACATTAAAATTCCGGAATGTTCAGCTTCTATTTTAGAACATACAACGTACAATTCCAGAATGTTCAGCTTCTATTTTAGAACATACAACGTACAATTCCCGAATGTTCAGCTTGTATTTTAGAACACTTAACGTTACAATTACGGAATGTTAAGATTCTATTTTAGAACATACAACGTACAATTCCAGAATGTTCAGCTTCTATTTTAGAACATACAACGTACAATTCCAGAACGTTCAGCTTCTATTTTAGAACATATAACATTACAATTCCGGAATGTTCAGCTTCTATTTTAGAACATATTACATAACAATTCCAGAATGCTCAGCTTTTGTTTTAGAACACATGATATTAAAATTCGGGAATGTTCAGCTTCTATTTTAGAACACATAATGTTAAAATACCGGAATATTCATCTTCTATTTTAGAACATATATCATAACAATTCCAGAATGTTCAGCTTCTGTTTTAGAACATATAACGTTACAATTAGGGAATGTTCAGCTTCTATTTTAGAACATATAACGTTACAATTCCGGAATGTTCAGCTTCTATTTTAGAACATATAACGTAACAATTCCAGAATGCTCAGCTTCTATTTTAGAACACGACGTTAACATTTCAAAATGTTCAGCTTCTATTTTAGAACATACAACGTACAATTCCCGAATGTTCAGCTTGTATTTTAGAACACTTAACGTTTCAATTACGGAATGTTAAGATTCTATTTCAGAACACGTGACATTAAAATTCCAGAATGTTCAGCTTCTATTTTAGAACATATAACGTTTAAATTCTGTAATGTTAAGCTTCTATTTTAGAAGACAACGTTAAAATTTCAGAATGTTCAGCTTCTATTTTAGAACATAAAACGTAACAATTCCAGAATGTTCAGCTTCTATTTCAGAACCTATAACGTAAAAATTCCGGAATGTTAAGCTTCTATTTTAGAAGACAATGTTAAAATTTCAGAATGTTCAGCTTCTATTTTAGAACATATAATGTTTAAATTTCAGAACGTTCAGCTTTTATTTTAGAACATATAACGAAACTATTGTAGAATGTTCAGCTTCTATTTTAGAACACATGACATTAAAATTGCGGAATGTTCAGCTTCTATTTTAGAACACATGACGTTAAAATTCCGGAATGTTCAGCTTCTATTTTAGAACATATATCATAACAATTCCAGAATGTTCAGCTTCTGTTTTAGAACATATAACGTTACAATTAGGGAATGTTCAGCTTCTATTTTAGAACATATAACGTTACAATTCCGGAATGTTCAGCTTCTATTTTAGAACACGATGTTAACATTTCGAAATGTTCAGATTCTATTTTAGAACACATGACGTTAAAATTCCGGAATGTTCAGCTTCTATTTTAGAACATATATCATAACAATTCCAGAATGTTCAGCTTCTGTTTTAGAACATATAACGTTACAATTAGGGAATGTTCAGCTTCTATTTTAGAACATATAACGTTACAATTCCGGAATGTTCAGCTTCTATTTTAGAACACGATGTTAACATTTCGAAATGTTCAGATTCTATTTTAGAACACATGACATTAAAATTCCGGAATGTTCAGCTTCTATTTTAGAAAATACAACGTAAAATTCCAGAATGTTCAGCTTCTATTTTACAACATATAACGTTAGAATTTCAGAATGTTCAGCTTTTGTTTTAGAACATATAACGTAACAATTGCAGAATGTTCAGCTTCTATTTTAGAACACATGACATTAAAATTCCGGAATGTTCAGCTTCTATTTTAGAACATACAACGTACAATTCCAGAATGTTCAGGTTTTGTTTTAGAACATACAACGTACAATTCCCGAACGTTCAGCTTGTATTTTAGAACATATGACGTTAAAATTCTGGAATGTTAAGCTTCTATTTTAGAAGACAACGTTAAAATTTCAGAATGTTCAGCTTCTATTTTAGAACATAAAACGTAACAATTCCAGAATGTTCAGCTTCTATTTCAGAACATATAACATAACAATTCCGGAATGTTAAGCTTCTATTTTAGAAGACAACGTTAAAATTTCAGAATGTTCAGATTTTATTTTAAAAGATATAACGAAACAATTGCAGAACGTTCAGCTTCTATTTTAGAACACATGACATTAAAATTGCGGAATGTTCAGCTTCTATTTTGGAACACATTACATAACAATTCCAGAATGTTCAGCTTCTGTTTTAGAACACGATATTAAAATTCGGGAATGTTCAGCTTCTATTTTAGAACACATAACGTTAAAATACCGGAATATTCATCTTCTATTTTAGAACATATAATGTAACAATTCCAGAATGTTCAGCTTCTATTTTAGAACACATGACATTAAAATTGCGGAATGTTCAGCTTCTATTTCAGAACACATGAAATTAAAATTCCAGAATGTTCAGCTTCTATTTTAGAACATAAAACGTAACAATTCCAGAATGTTCAGCTTCTATTTCAGAACATATAACGTAACAATTCCGGAATGTTAAGCTTCTATTTTAGAAGACAACGTTAAAATTTCAGAATGTTCAGCTTCTATTTTAGAACATATGACGAAACAATTGCAGAATGTTCAGCTTCTATTTTAGAACACATGACATTAAAATTGCGGAATGTTCAGCTTCTATTTTGGAACACATAAAGTTAAAATTCCGGAATGTTCAGCTTCTATTTTAGAACATATAACATAACAATTCCAGAATGTTCAGCTTCTGTTTTAGAACATATAACGTTACAATTAGGGAATGTTCAGCTTCTATTTTAGAACATATAACGTTACAATTCCGGAATGTTCAGCTTCTATTTTAGAACACATGACATTAAAATTCCGGAATGTTCAGCTTCTATTTTAGAACATACAACGTACATTTCCAGAATGTTCAGCTTCTATTTTAGAACATACAACGTACAATTCCCGAATGTTCAGCTTGTATTTTAGAACACTTAACGTTACAATTACGGAATGTTAAGATTCTATTTTAGAACATACAACGTACAATTCCAGAATGTTCAGCTTCTATTTTAGAACATACAACGTACAATTCCAGAATGTTCAGCTTCTATTTTAGAACATATAACATTACAATTCCGGAATGTTCAGCTTATATTTTAGAACATACGACGTACAATTCCAGAATGTTCAGCTTCTATTTTAGAACATATAACATTACAATTCCGGAATGTTCAGCTTCTATTTTAGAACATATTACATAACAATTCCAGAATGTTCAGCTTTTGTTTTAGAACACATGATATTAAAATTCGGGAATGTTCAGCTTCTATTTTAGAACACATAATGTTAAAATACCGGAATATTCATCTTCTATTTTAGAACATATAACGTAACAATTCCAGAATGTTCAGCTTCTATTTTAGAACACATAATGTTAAAATACCGGAATATTCATCTTCTATTTTAGAACATATAACATGACAATTCCAGAATGTTCAGTTTCTGTTTTAGAACATATAACGTTACAATTAGGGAATGATCAGATTCTATTTTAGAACACGACGTTAACATTTCAAAATGTTCAGCTTCTATTTTAGAACATAAAACGTTAAAATTCCATAATGTTCAGCTTCTATTTTAGAACACATGACATTAAAATTCCGGAATGTTCAGCTTCTATTTTAGAACATACAACGTACAATTCCAGAATGTTCAGCTTCTATTTTAGAACATACAACGTACAATTCCCGAATGTTCAGCTTGTATTTTAGAACACTTAACGTTACAATTACGGAATGTTAAGATTCTATTTCAGAACACGTGACATTAAAATTCCAGAATGTTCAGCTTCTATTTTAGAACATACAACGTACAATTCCAGAATGTTCAGCTTCTATTTTAGAACATATAACGTTTAAATTCTGTAATGTTAAGCTTCTATTTTAGAAGACAACGTTAAAATTTCAGAATGTTCAGCTTCTATTTTAGAACATAAAACGTAACAATTCCAGAATGTTCAGCTTCTATTTCAGAACCTATAACGTAACAATTCCGGAATGTTAAGCTTCTATTTTAGAAGACAATGTTAAAATTTCAGAATGTTCAGCTTCTATTTTAGAACATATAATGTTTAAATTTCAGAACGTTCAGCTTTTATTTTAGAACATATGACGAAACTATTGTAGAATGTTCAGCTTCTATTTTAGAAGACATGACATTAAAATTGCGGAATGTTCAGCTTCTATTTTAGAACACATGACGTTAAAATTCCGGAATGTTCAGCTTCTATTTTAGAACATATATCATAACAATTCCAGAATGTTCAGCTTCTGTTTTAGAACATATAACGTTACAATTAGGGAATGTTCAGCTTCTATTTTAGAACATATAACGTTACAATTCCGGAATGTTCAGCTTCTATTTTAGAACACGATGTTAACATTTCGAAATGTTCAGATTCTATTTTAGAACACATGACATTAAAATTCCGGAATGTTCAGCTTCTATTTTAGAAAATACAACGTAAAATTCCAGAATGTTCAGCTTCTAATTTACAACATATAACGTTAGAATTTCAGAATGTTCAGCTTTTGTTTTAGAACATATAACGTAACAATTGCAGAATGTTCAGCTTCTATTTTAGAACACATGACATTAAAATTCCGGAATGTTCAGCTTCTATTTTAGAACATATAACATGACAATTCCAGAATGTTCAGCTTCTGTTTTAGAACATATAACGTTACAATTAGGGAATGTTCAGATTGTATTTTAGAACACGACGTTAACATTTCAAAATGTACAGATTCTATTTTACAACATATAACGTTACAATTCGGGAATTTTCAGCTTGTATTTTAGAACATATTACATAACAATTCCAAAATGTTCAGCTTGTGTTTTAGAACACATGACATTAAAATTAGGGAATGTTCAGCTTCTATTTTAGAACAGATAACGTTAAAATTCCGGAATATTCATCTTGTATTTTAGAACATACAACGTACAATTCCCGAATGTTCAGCTTGTATTTTAGAAGACAATGTTAAAATTTAAGAATGTTCAGCTTCTATTTTAGAACATATAATGTTTAAATTTCAGAACGTTCAGCTTGTATTTTAGAACATATAACGAAACTATTGTAGAATGTTCAGCTTCTATTTTAGAACACATGACATTAAAATTGCGGAATTTTCAGCTTCTATTTTGGAACACATAACGTTAAAATTCCGGAATGTTCAGCTTCTATTTTAGAACATATTTCAATTCCAGAATGTTCAGCTTCTGTTTTAGAACACATGACATTAAAATTGCGGAATGTTCAGCTTCTATTTTGGAGCACATAACGTTAAAATTCCGGAATGTTCAGCTTCTATTTTAGAACATATTACATAACAATTCCAGAATGTTCAGCTTCTGTTTTAGAACACATGACATTAAAATTCGGGAATGTTCAGCTTCTATTTTAGAACACATAACGTTAAAATTCCGGAATATTCATCTTCTATTTTAGAACATATAACGTAACAATTCCAGAATGCTCAGCTTCTATTTTAGAACACGACGTTAACATTTCAAAATGTTCAGCTTCTATTTTAGAACATAAAACGTAAAAATTCCAGAATGTTCAGCTTCTATTTTAGAACACATAACATTAAAATTCCGGAATGTTCAGCTTCTATTTTAGAACATACAACGTACAATTCCAGAATGTTCAGCTTCTATTTTAGAACATACAACGTACAATTCCCGAATGTTCAGCTTGTATTTTAGAACATATAACGTTACAATTACGGAATGTTAAGATTCTATTTTAGAACATACAACGTACAATTCCAGAATGTTCAGCTTCTATTTTAGAACATACAACGTACAATTCCAGAATGTTCAGCTTCTATTTTAGAACATATAACATTACAATTCCGGAATGTTCAGCTTCTATTTTAGAACATATTACATAACAATTCCAGAATGCTCAGCTTTTGTTTTAGAACACATGATATTAAAATTCGGGAATGTTCAGCTTCTATTTTAGAACACATAATGTTAAAATACCGGAATATTCATCTTCTATTTTAGAACATATAACGTAACAATTCCAGAATGTTCAGCTTCTATTTTAGAACATATAACATAACAATTCCAGAAAGTTCAGCTTCTGTTTTAGAACATATAACGTTACAATTCCGGAATGTTCAGCTTCTATTTTAGAACATATTACATAACAATTCCAGAATGTTCAGCTTCAGTTTTAGAACATATGACATTAAGATTCCAGAATGTTCAGCTTCTATTTTAGAACATACAACGTACAATTCCAGAATGTTCAGCTTCTATTTTAGAACATATAATGTTTAAATTCTGTAATGTTAAGCTTCTATATTAGAAGACAACGTTAAAATTTCAGAATGTTCAGCTTCTATTTTAGAACATAAAACGTAACAATTCCAGAATGTTCAGCTTCTATTTCAGAACCTATAACGTAACAATTCCGGAATGTTAAGCTTCTATTTTAGAAGACAATGTTAAAATTTCAGAATGTTCAGCTTCTATTTTAGAACATATAATGTTTAAATTTCAGAACGTTCAGCTTTTATTTTAGAACATATAACGAAACTATTGTAGAATGTTCAGCTTCTATTTTAGAACACATGACATTAAAATTGCGGAATGTTCAGCTTCTATTTTGGAACACATAACGTTAAAATTCCGGAATGTTCAGATTCTATTTTAGAACATATATCATAACAATTCCAGAATGTTCAGCTTCTGTTTTAGAACATATAACGTTACAATTAGGGAATGTTAAAATATAACGTAACAATTCCAGAATGCTCAGCTTCTATTTTAGAACACGACGTTAACATTTCAAAATGTTCAGCTTCTATTTTAGAACATAAAACGTAAAAATTCCAGAATGTTCAGCTTCTATTTTAGAACACATAACATTAAAATTCCGGAATGTTCAGCTTCTATTTTAGAACATACAACGTACAATTCCAGAATGTTCAGCTTCTATTTTAGAACATACAACGTACAATTCCCGAATGTTCAGCTTGTATTTTAGAACACTTAACGTTACAATTACGGAATGTTAAGATTCTATTTTAGAACATACAACGTACAATTCCAGAATGTTCAGCTTCTATTTTAGAACATACAACGTACAATTCCAGAACGTTCAGCTTCTATTTTAGAACATATAACATTACAATTCCGGAATGTTCAGCTTCTATTTTAGAACATATTACATAACAATTCCAGAATGCTCAGCTTTTGTTTTAGAACACATGATATTAAAATTCGGGAATGTTCAGCTTCTATTTTAGAACACATAATGTTAAAATACCGGAATATTCATCTTCTATTTTAGAACATATATCATAACAATTCCAGAATGTTCAGCTTCTGTTTTAGAACATATAACGTTACAATTAGGGAATGTTCAGCTTCTATTTTAGAACATATAACGTTACAATTCCGGAATGTTCAGCTTCTATTTTAGAACACGATGTTAACATTTCGAAATGTTCAGATTCTATTTTAGAACACATGACATTAAAATTCCGGAATGTTCAGCTTCTATTTTAGAAAATACAACGTAAAATTCCAGAATGTTCAGCTTCTATTTTACAACATATAACGTTAGAATTTCAGAATGTTCAGCTTTTGTTTTAGAACATATAACGTAACAATTGCAGAATGTTCAGCTTCTATTTTAGAACACATGACATTAAAATTCCGGAATGCTCTGCTTCTATTTTAGAACATATAACATGACAATTCCAGAATGTTCAGCTTCTGTTTTAGAACATATAACGTTACAATTAGGGAATGTTCAGATTGTATTTTAGAACACGACGTTAACATTTCAAAATGTATAGATTCTATTTTACAACATAGAACGTTACAATTCGGGAATTTTCAGCTTCTATTTTAGAACATATTACATAACAATTCCAGAATGTTCAGCTTGTGTTTTAGAACACATGACATTAAAATTAGGGAATGTTCAGCTTCTATTTTAGAACACATAACGTTAAAATTCCGGAATATTCATCTTGTATTTTAGAACATACAATGTACAATTCCCGAATGTTCAGCTTGTATTTTAGAAGACAATGTTAAAATTTCAGAATGTTCAGCTTCTATTTTAGAACATATAATGATTAAATTTCAGAACGTTCAGCTTTTATTTTAGAACATATAACGAAACTATTGTAGAATGTTCAGCTTCTATTTTAGAACACATGACATTAAAATTGCGGAATGTTCAGCTTCTATTTTGGAACACATAACGTTAAAATTCCGGAATGTTCAGCTTCTATTTTAGAACATATAACAATTCCAGAATGTTCAGCTTCTGTTTTAGAACACATGACATTAAAATTTTGGAATGTTCAGCTTCTATTTTGGAACACATAACGTTAAAATTCCGGAATGTTCAGCTTCTATTTTAGAACATATTACATAAAAATTCCAGAATGCTCAGCTTCTATTTTAGAACACGACGTTAACATTTCAAAATGTTCAGCTTCTATTTTAGAACATAAAACGTAAAAATTCCAGAATGTTCAGCTTCTATTTTAGAACACATAACATTAAAATTCCGGAATGTTCAGCTTCTATTTTAGAACATACAACGTACAATTCCAGAATGTTAAGCTTCTATTTTAGAACATACAACGTACAATTCCCGAATGTTCAGCTTGTATTTTAGAACACTTAACATTACAATTACGGAATGTTAAGATTCTATTTTAGAACATACAACGTACAATTCCAGAATGTTCAGCTTCTATTTTAGAACATACAACGTACAATTCCAGAATGTTCAGCTTCTATTTTAGAACATATAACATTACAATTCCGGAATGTTCAGCTTCTATTTTAGAACACATAACGTTAAAATTCCGGAATGTTCAGCTTCTATTTTAGAACATATAACATGACAATTCCAGAATGTTCAGTTTCTGTTTTAGAACATATAACGTTACAATTAGGGAATGATCAGATTCTATTTTAGAACACGACATTAACATTTCAAAATGTTCAGATTCTATTTCAGAACACATGACATTAAAATTCCAGAATGTTCAGCTTCTATTTCAGAACATATAACGTAACAATTCCGGAATGTTAAGCTTCTATTTTAGAAGACAACGTTAAAATTTCAGAATGTTCAGCTTCTATTTTAGAACATATAACGAAACAATTGCAGAATGTTCAGCTTCTATTTTAGAACACATGACATTAAAATTGCGGAATGTTCAGCTTCTATTTTGGAACACATAAAGTTAAAATTCCGGAATGTTCAGCTTCTATTGTAGAACATATATCATAACAATTACAGAATGTTCAGCTTCTGTTTTAGAACATATAACGTTTCAATTAGGGAATGTTCAGCTTCTATTTTAGAACATATAACGTTACAATTCCGGAATGTTCAGCTTCTGTTTTAGAACATGATGTTAACATTTCGAAATGTTCAGATTCTATTTTAGAACACATGACATTAAAATTCCGGAATGTTCAGCTTCTATTTTAGAACATATGACATTAAAATTCTGAAATGTTCAGCTTCTATTTTAGAACATAAAACGTAAAAATTCCAGAATGTTTAGCTTCTATTTTAGAACACATGACATTAAAATTCCAGAATGTTCAGCTTCTATTTTAGAACATATAACGTTAAAATTCTGGAATGTTAAGCTTCTATTTTAGAAGACAACGTTAAAATTTCAGAATGTTCAGCTTCTATTTGAGAACATATAACATGACAATTCCAGAATTTTCAGCTTCTGTTTTAGAACATATAACGTTACAATTTGGGAATGTTCAGATTCTATTTTAGAACACGACGTTAACATTTCAAAATGTTCAGCTTCTATTTTAGAACATAAAACGTAAAAATTCCAGAATGTTCAGATTCTATTTTAGAACACGACGTTAACATTTCAAAATGTTCAGCTTCTATTTTAGAACATAAAACGTAAAAATTCCAGAATGTTCAGCTTCTATTTTAGAACACATGACATTAAAATTCCGGAATGTTCAGCTTCTATTTTAGAACATATAACGTACAATTCCAGAATGTTCAGGTTCTATTTTAGAACATAAAACGTACAATTCCCCAATGTTCAGCTTCTATTTTAGAACATACAACGTACAATTCCAGAATGTTCAGCTTCTATTTTAGAACATATAACGTTAAAATTCTGGGATGTTAAGCTTCTATTTTAGAAGACAACGTTAAAATTTCAGAATGTTCAGCTTCTATTTTAGAACATAAAACGTAACAATTCCAGCATGTTCAGCTTCTATTTCAGAACATATAACGTAACAATTCCGGAATGTTAAGCTTCTATTTTAGAAGACAACGTTAAAATTTCAGAATGTTCAGCTTCTATTTTGGAACACATAACGTTAAAATTCCGGAATGTTCAGCTTCTATTGTAGAACATATATCATAACAATTACAGAATGTTCAGCTTCTGTTTTAGAACATATAACGTTTCAATTAGGGAATGTTCAGCTTCTATTTCAGAACATATAACGTAACAATTCCGGAATGTTAAGCTTCTATTTTAGAAGATAACGTTAGAATTTCAGAATGTTCAGCTTTTGTTTTAGAACATATAACGTAACAATTGCAGAATGTTCAGCTTCTATTTTAAGACACATGACATTGGAATTGCGGAATGTTCAGCTTCTATTTTGGAACACATAACATTAAAATTCCGGAATGTTCAGCTTCTATTTTGGAACACATAACATTAAAATTCCAGAATGTTCAGCTTCTATTTTAGAACATACAACGTACAATTCCAGAATGTTCAGCTTCTATTTTAGAACATACAACGTACAATTCCCGAATGTTAAGCTTGTATTTTAGAAAACTTAACGTTACAATTACGGAATGTTAAGATTCTATTTCAGAACACGTGACATTAAAATTCCAGAATGTTCAGCTTCTATTTTAGAACATATAACATGACAATTCCAGAATGTTCAGCTTCTGTTTTAGAACATATAACGTTACAATTAGGGAATGTTCAGATTCTATTTTAGAACACGACGTTAACATTTCAAAATGTTCAGCTTCTATTTTAGAACACATAACGTTACAATTCCAGAATGTTCAGCTTCTATTTTAGAACACGACGTTAACATTTCAAAATGTTCAGCTTCTATTTTAGAACATAAAACGTAAAAATTCCAGAATGTTCAGCTTCTATTTTAGAACATATAACGAAACAACTGCAGAATGTTGAGCTTCTATTTTAGAACACATGACATTAAAATTGCGGAATGTTCAGCTTCAATTTTGGAACACATAAAGTTAAAATTCCGGAATGTTCAGCTTCTATTTTAGAACATATAACATAACAATTCCAGAATGTTCTGCTTCTGTTTTAGAACATATAACGTTACTATTAGGGAATGTTCAGCTTCTATTTCAGAACATATAACGTTACAATTCAGGGAATGTTCAGCTTCTATTTTAGAACACATGACATAACAATTCCAGAATGTTCTGCTTCTGTTTTAGAACATATAACGTTACAATTAGGGAATGTTCAGCTTCTATTTTAGAACATATTACATACCAATTCCAGAATGTTCAGCTTCTGTTTTAGAAAACATGACATAACAATTCCAGAATGTTCAGCTTCTGTTTTAGAACACATGACATAAAAATTCGGGAATGTTCAGCTTCTATTTTAGAACAC
This sequence comes from Pterois miles, assembly GCA_947000775.1. NCBI lineage: Eukaryota > Metazoa > Chordata > Actinopteri > Perciformes > Scorpaenidae > Pterois > Pterois miles. The sequence goes on from CAMQGK010000218.1 coordinate 23,522, forward strand.
ATAACGATAAAATTCTGGAATATTCATCTTCTATTTTAGAAGATATAACGTAACAATTCCAGAATGTTCAGCTTCTATTTACAACATATAACGTTAGAATTTCAGAATGTTCAGCTTTTGTTTTAGAACATATAACGTAACAATTGCAGAATGTTCAGCTTCTATTTTAAGACACATGACATTGGAATTGCGGAATGTTCAGCTCCTATTTTGGAACACATAACATTAAAATCCCGGAATGTTCAGCTTCTATTTTAGAACATATAACATGACAATTCCAGAATGTTCAGCTTCTGTTTTAGAACATATAACGTTACAATTAGGGAATGTTCAGATTCTATTTTAGAACACGACGTTAACATTTCAAAATGTTCAGCTTCTATTTTAGAACACATGACATTAAAATTCCGGAATGTTCAGCTTCTATTTTAGAACATACAACATACAATTCCAGAATGTTCAGCTTCTATTTTAGAACATACAACGTACAATTCCCGAATGTTCAGCTTGTATTTTAGAAAACTTAACGTTACAATTACGGAATGTTAAGATTCTATTTCAGAACACGTCACATTAAAATTCCAGAATGTTCAGCTTCTATTTTAGAACATATAACATGACAATTCCAGAATGTTCAGCTTCTGTTTTAGAACATCTAACGTTACAATTAGGGAATGTTCAGATTCTATTTTAGAACACGACGTTAACATTTCAAAATGTTCAGCTTCTATTTTAGAACACATAACGTTAAAATTTCAGAATGTTCAGCTTCTATTTTAGAACATATAACGTTAAAATTCTGGAATGTTAAGCTTCTATTTTAGAAGACAACATTAAAATTTCAGAATGTTCAGCTTCTATTTTAGAACATAAAACGTAACAATTCCAGAATGTTCAGCTTCTATTTCAGAACCTATAACGTAACAATTCCGGAATGTTACGCTTCTATTTTAGAAGACAACGTTAAAATTTCAGACTGTTCAGCTTCTATTTTAGAACATATAACGTTACAATTTCAGAATGTTCAGCTTCTGTTTTAGAACGTCAAACGTAACAATTCCAGAATGTTCAGCTTCTATTTTAGAACATATTACATCACAATTCCAGAATGTTAAGTTTCTATTTTAGAACACATAATGTTAAAATTCCGGAATATTCATCTTCTATTTTAGAACATACAACGTACAATTCCAGAATGTTCAGCTTCTATTTTAGAACAAAAAACGTACAATTCCGGAATGTTCAGCTTGTATTTTAGAACATATAACGTTAAAATTCTGGAATGTTAAGCTTCTATTTTAGAAGACAACGTTAAAATTTCAGAATGTTGAGCTTCTATTTGAGAACATATAACATAACAATTCCAGAATGTTCAGCTTCATTTTTAGAACATATAATGTTACAATTAGGGAATGTTCAGCTTCTATTTTAGAACATATAACATTACAATTCCGGAATGTTCAGCTTCTATTTTAGAACATATTACATAACATTTCCAGAATGTTCAGCTTCTGTTTTAGAACACATGACAATAAAATTCCGGAATATTCATCTTCTATTTTAGAACATACAACGTACAATTCCCGAATGTTCAGCTTGTATTTTAGAAGACAATGTTAAAATTTCAGAATGTTCAGCTTCTATTTTAGAACATATAATGTTTAAATTTCAGAACGTTCAGCTTTTATTTTAGGACATATAACGAAACTATTGTAGAATGTTCAACTTCTACTTTAGAACACATGACATTAAAATTGCGGAATGTTCAGCTTCTATTTTGGAACACATAACGTTAAAATTCCGGAATGTTCAGCTTCTATTTTAGAACATATAACATAACAATTCCAGAATGTTCAGCTTCTGTTTTAGAACATATAACGTTACAATTAGGGAATGTTCAGATTCTATTTTAGAACATATAACGTTAAAATTCTGGGATGTTAAGCTTCTATTTTAGAACATATAACGTTAAAATTCTGGGATGTTAAGCTTCTATTTTAGAAGACAACGTTAAAATTTCAGAATGTTCAGCTTCTATTTTAGAACATAAAACGTAACAATTCCAGCATGTTCAGCTTCTATTTCAGAACATATAACGTAACAATTCCGGAATGTTAAGCTTCTATTTTAGAAGACAACGTTAAAATTTCAGAATGTTCAGCTTCTATTTTAGAACATAAAACGTAAAAATTCCAGAATGTTCAGCTTCTATTTTAGAACACATGACATTAAAATTCCGGAATGTTCAGCTTCTATTTTAGAACATATAACGTACAATTCCAGAATGTTCAGGTTCTATTTTAGAACATAAAACGTACAATTCCCGAATGTTCAGCTTCTATTTTAGAACATATAACGAAGCAATTGCAGAATGTTGAGCTTCTATTTTAGAACACATGACATTAAAATTGCGGAATGTTCAGCTTCAATTTTGGAACACATAAAGTTAAAATTCCGGAATGTTCAGCTTCTATTTTAGAACATATAACATAACAATTCCAGAATGTTCTGCTTCTGTTTTAGAACATATAACGTTACTATTAGGGAATGTTCAGCTTCTATTTTAGAACATATAAAGTTACAATTCGGGAATGTTCAGCTTCTATTTTAGAACATATTACATAACAATTCCAGAATGTTCTGCTTCTGTTTTAGAACATATAACGTTACAATTAGGGAATGTTCAGCTTCTATTTTAGAACATTTTACATACCAATTCCAGAATGTTCAGCTTCTGTTTTAGAACACATGACATAACAATTCCAGAATGTTCAGCTTCTTTTTTACAACATATAACGTTAGAATTTCAGAATGTTCAGCTTTTGTTTTAGAACATATAACATGACAATTCCAGAATGTTCAGCTTCTGTTTTAGAACATATAACGTTACAATTAGGGAATGTTCAGATTCTATTTTAGAACACGACATTAACATTTCAAAATGTTCAGCTTCTATTTTAGAACACAACATTAAAATTCCGGAATGTTCAGCTTCTATTTTAGAACATACAACGTACAATTCCAGAATGTTCAGCTTCTTTTTTACAACATATAACGTTAGAATTTCAGAATGTTCAGCTTTTGTTTTAGAACATATAACATGACAATTCCAGAATGTTCAGCTTCTGTTTTAGAACATATAACGTTACAATTAGGGAATGTTCAGATTCTATTTTAGAACACGACATTAACATTTCAAAATGTTCAGCTTCTATTTTAGAACACGACATTAAAATTCCGGAATGTTCAGCTTCTATTTTAGAACATACAACGTACAATTCCAGAATGTTCAGCTTCTATTTTACAATATACAACGTACAATTCCCGAATGTTCAGCTTGTATTTTAGAACACTTAACGTTACAATTACGGAATGTTAAGATTCTATTTCAGAACACGTGACATTAAAATTCCAGAATGTTCAGCTTCTATTTTAGAACATACAACGTACAATTCCAGAATGTTCAGCTTCTATTTTAGAACATATAACGTTAAAATTCTGGAATGTTAAGCTTCTATTTTAGAAGACAACATTAAAATTTCAGAATGTTCAGCTTCTATTTTAGAACATAAAACGTAACAATTCCAGAATGTTCAGCTTCTATTTCAGAACCTATAACATAACAATTCCGGAATGTTAAGCTTCTATTTTAGAAGACAATGTTAAAATTTCAGAATGTTCAGCTTCTGTTTTATAAACATATAATGTTTAAATTTCAGAACGTTCAGCTTTTATTTTAGAACATATAACGAAACTATTGTAGAATGTTCAGCTTCTATTTTAGAACACATGACATTAAAATTGCGGAATGTTCAGCTTCTATTTTAGAACATATATCATGACAATTCCAGAATGTTCAGCTTCTGTTTTACAACATATAACGTTACAATTAGGGAATGTTCAGCTTCTATTTTAGAACATATAACATTACAATTCCGGAATGTTCAGCTTCTATTTTAGAACATACGACGTACAATTCCAGAATGTTCAGCTTGTATTTTAGAACATACAACGTACAATTCCCGAATGTTCAGCTTGTATTTTAGAACACTTAACGTTACAATTACGGAATGTTAAGATTCTATTTCAGAACACGTTACATTAAAATTCCAGAATGTTCAGCTTCTATTTTAGAACATACAACGTACAATTCCAGAATGTTCAGCTTCTTTTTTAGAACATATAACGTTAAAATTCTGGAATGTTAAGCTTCTATTTTAGAAGACAACATTAAAATTTCAGAATGTTCAGCTTCTATTTTAGAACATAAAACGTAACAATTCCAGAATGTTCAGCTTCTATTTCAGAACCTATAACATAACAATTCCGGAATGTTAAGCTTCTATTTTAGAAGACAATGTTAAAATTTCAGAATGTTCAGCTTCTATTTTATAAACATATAATGTTTAAATATCAGAACGTTCAGCTTTTATTTTAGAACGTATAACGAAACTATTGTAGAATGTTCAGCTTCTATTTTAGAACACATGACATTAAAATTGCGGAATGTTCAGCTTCTATTTTGGAACACATAACGTTAAAATTCCGGAATGTTCAGCTTCTATTTTAGAACATATATCCTGACAATTCCAGAATGTTCAGCTTCTGTTTTACAACATATAACGTTACAATTAGGGAATGTTCAGCTTCTATTTTAGAACATATAACATTACAATTCCGGAATGTTCAGCTTCTATTTTGGAACATACAACGTACAATTCCAGAATGTTCAGCTTGTATTTTAGAACACTTAACGTTACAATTACGGAATGTTTTGATTCTATTTCAGAACACATGACATTAAAATTCCAGAATGTTCACAGCTTCTATTTTAGAACATATAACGTAACAATTCCAGAATGTTCAGCTTTTCTTATAGAACATATGATATTAAAATTCTGTAATGTTACGCTTCTATTTTAGAAGACAACGTTAAAATTTCAGACTGTTCAGCTTCTATTTTAGAACATATAACGTTACAATTTCAGAATGTTCAGCTTCTGTTTTAGAACGTCAAACGTAACAATTCCAGAATGTTCAGCTTCTATTTTAGAACATATTACATAACAATTCCAGAATGTTCAGCTTCTATTTTAGAACACATAACGTTAAAATTCCGGAATATTCATCTTCTATTTTAGAACATATAACGTAACCATTACAGAATGTTCAGCTTCTATTTTAGAACACGATGTTAACATTTCCAAATGTTCAGATTCTATTTTAGAACATATTAAATAACAATTCCAGAATGTTCAGCTTCTATTTTAGAACACGAAGTTAACATTTCGAAATGTTCAGATTCTATTTTAGAACACATGACATTAAAATTCTGAAATGTTCAGCTTCTATTTTAGAACATACAACGTACAATTCCCGAATGTTCAGCTTGTATTTTAGAACACTTAACGTTACAATTACAGAATGTTCAGATTCTATTTCAGAACACATGATATTAAAATTCCAGAATGTTCAACTTCTATTTTAGAAAATACAACGTACAATTCCAGAATGTTCAGCTTCTATTTTAGAACATATAACGTTAAAAATCTTTGATGTTACGCTTCTATTTTAGAAGACAACGTTAAAATTTCAGATTGTTCAGCTTCTATTTTAGAACGTATAACGTTACAATTTCGGAATGTTCAGCTTCTGTTTTAGAACACGATGTTAACATTCCGAAATGTTCAGATTCTATTTTAGAACATATTACATAACAATTCCAGAATGTTCAGCTTTTGTTTTAGAACACATGACATTAAAATTCGGGAATTTTCAGCTTCTATTTTAGAACACATAACGTTAAAATTCCGGAATATTCATCTTCTATTTTAGAACATATGTAGTAACAATTCCAGAATGTTCAGCTTCTATTTTAGAACACGACGTTAACATTTCGAAATGTTCAGATTCTATTTTAGAACACATGACATTAAAATTCTGAAATGTTCAGCTTCTATTTTAGAACATACAACGTAAAAATTCCAGGATGTTCAGCTTCTATTTTAGAACACGACATTAAAATTCCGGAATGTTCAGCTTCTATTTTAGAACATACAACGTACAATTCCAGAATGTTCAGCTTCTATTTTAGAACAAAAAACGTACAATTCCGGAATGTTCAGCTTGTATTTTAGAACACTTAACGTTACAATTACGGAATGTCAGATTCTATTTCAGAACACATGACATTAAAATTCCAGAATGTTCAGCTTCTATTTTAGAACATACAACGTACAATTCCAGAATGTTCAGCTTCTATTTTAGAACATAAAACGTTAAAATTCTGGAATGTTAAGCTTCTATTTTAGAAGACAACGTTAAAATTTCAGAATGTTCAGCTTCTATTTGAGAACATATAACATAACAATTCCAGAATGTTCAGCTTCATTTTTAGAACATATAATGTTACAATTAGGGAATGTTCAGCTTCTATTTTAGAACATATAACATTACAATTCCGGAATGTTCAGCTTCTGTTTTAGAACATATAACGTTACAATTAGGGAATGTTCAGATTCTATTTTAGAACACGACGTTAACACTTCAAAATGTTCAGATTCTATTTTAGAGCATATGACATTAAAATTCTGAAATGTTCAGCTTCTATTTTGGAACACATAAAGTTAAAATTCCGGAATGTTCAGCTTCTATTTTAGAACATATTACATAACAATTCCAGAATGTTCAGCTTCTGTTTTAGAACACATGACATAAAAATTCGGGAATGTTCAGCTTCTATTTTAGAACACATCACGTTAAAATTCCGGAATATTCATCTTCTATTTTAGAACATATAACGTAACAATTCCAGAATGTTCAGCTTCTATTTTAGAACATAAAACGTAAAAATTCCAGAATGTTCAGCTTCTATTTTAGAACACATGACATTAAAATTCCGGAATGTTCAGCTTCTATTTTAGAACATACAACGTACAATTCCAGAATGTTCAGCTTCTATTTTAGAACATACAACGTACAATTCCCGAATGTTCAGCTTGTATTTTAGAACACTTAACATTACAATTACGGAATGTTAAGATTCTATTTCAGAACACGTGACATTAAAATTCCAGAATGTTTAGCTTCTATTTTAGAACATACAACGTACAATTCCATAATGTTCAGCTTCTATTTCAGAACCTATAACGTAACAATTCCGGAATGTTAAGCTTCTATTTTAGAAGACAATGTTAAAATTTCAGAATGTTCAGCTTCTATTTTAGAACATATAATGTTTAAATTTCAGAACGTTCAGCTTTTATTTTAGAACATATAACGAAACTATTGTAGAATGTTCAGCTTCTATTTTAGAACACATGACATTAAAATTGCGGAATGTTCAGCTTCTATTTTGGAACACATAAAGTTAAAATTCCGGAATGTTCAATTTCTATTTTAGAACATATATCATAACAATTCCAGAATGTTCAGCTTCTGTTTTAGAACATATAACGTTACAATTAGGGAATGTTCAGCTTCTATTTTAGAGCATATAACGTTAAATATTCTGGAATGTTCAGCTTCTATTTTAGAACACGATGTTAACATTTCGAAATGTTCAGATTCTATTTTAGAACACATGACATTAAAATTCCGGAATGTTCAGCTTCTATTTTAGAACATACAATGTACAATTGCAGAATGTTCAGCTTCTATTTTAGAACACAAGACATTAAAATTCCAGAATGTTCAGCTTCTATTTTAGAACATACAACCTACAATTCCAGAATGTTCAGCTTCTATTTTAGAACATATAACGTTAAAATTCTGGAAAGTTAAGCTTCTATTTTAGAAGACAACGTTAAAATTTCAGAATGTTCAGCTTCTATTTTAGAACATAAAACGTAACAATTCCAGAATGTTCAGCTTCTATTTCAGAACATATAACGAAACAATTGCAGAATGTTGAGCTTCTATTTTAGAACACATGACATTAAAATTGCGAAATGTTCAGCTTCTATTTTAGAACATATAACATAACAATTTCAGAATGTTCAGCTTCTATTTTAGAACATAAAACGTAACAATTCCAGAATGTTCAGCTTCTATTTCAGAACATATAATGTAATAATTCCGGAATGTTAAGCTTCTATTTTAGAAGACAACGTTAAAATTTCAGAATGTTCAGCTTCTATTTTAGAACATATAACGTTACAATTCCGGAATATTCAGCTTCTATTTTTGAACACGATGTTAACATTTCGAAATTTTCAGATTCTATGTTAGAACACATGACATTAAAATTCCGGAATGTTCAGCTTCTATTTTAGAACATACAACGTACAATTGCAGAATGTTCAGCTTTATTTATAGAACACATGACATTAAAATTGCGGAATGTTCAGCTTCTATTTTGGAACACATAACGTTAAAATTCCGGAATGTTCAGCTTCTATTTTAGAACACATGACATTAAAATTCTGAAATGTTCAGCTTCTATTTTAGAACATATAACGAAACAATTGCAGAATGTTCAGCTTCTATTTTAGAACACATGACATTAAAATTGCGGAATGTTCAGCTTCTATTTTACAATATACAACGTACAATTCCTGATATGTTCAGCTTCTATTTTAGAACATATTACATAACAATTCCAGAATGTTCAGCTTCTGTTTTAGAACACATGACATTAAAATTCAGGAATGTTCACCTTCTATTTTAGAACACATAACGTTAGAATTTCAGAATGTTCAGCTTTTGTTTTAGAACATATAACGTAACAATTGCAGAATGTTCAGCTTCTATTTTAGAACATATAACATGACAATTCCAGAATGTTCAGCTTCTGTTTTGAAACATATAACGTTACAATTAGGGAATGTTCAGATTCTATTTGAGAACACGACGTTAACATTTCAAAATGTTCAGATTCTATTTTAGAACACATGACATTAAAATTCTGAAATGTTCAGCTTCTATTTTAGAACACATGAAATTAAAATTCTGAAATGTTCAGCTTCTATTTTAGAACATAAAACGTAAAAATTCCAGAATGTACAGCTTCTATTTTAGAACACTTGACATTAAAATTCCGGAATGTTCAGCTTCTGTTTTAGAACATACAACGTACAATTCCAGAATATTCAGCTTCTCTTTTAGAACATACAACGTACAATTCCAGAATGTTCAGCTTGTATTTTAGAACACTTAACGTTACAATTACGGAATGTTTTGATTCTATTTCAGAACACATGACATTAAAATTCCAGAATGTTCAGCTTCTATTTTAGAACATATAATGTTTAAATTTCAGAACGTTCAGCTTTTATTTTAGGACATATAACGAAACTATTGTAGAATGTTCAACTTCTACTTTAGAACACATGACATTAAAATTGCGGAATGTTCAGCTTCTATTTTGGAACACATAACGTTAAAATTCCGGAATGTTCAGCTTCTATTTTAGAACATATAACATAACAATTCCAGAATGTTCAGCTTCTGTTTTAGAACACATGACATTAAAATTGCGGAATGTTCAGCTTCTATTTTAGAACATATAACATGACAATTCCAGCATGTTCAGCTTCTATTTCAGAACATATAACGTAACAATTCTGGAATGTTAAGCTTCTATTTTAGAAGACAACGTTAAAATTCCCGAATGTTCAGCTTCTATTTTAGAACATACAACGTACAATTCCAGAATGTTCAGCTTCTATTTTAGAACATATAACGTTAAAATTCTGGGATGTTAAGCTTCTATTTTAGAAGACAACGTTAAAATTTCAGAATGTTCAGCTTCTATTTTAGAACATACAACGTACAATTCCAGAATGTTCAGCTTCTATTTTAGAACATATAACGTTAAAATTCTGGAATGTTAAGCTTCTATTTTAGAAGACAACGTTAAAATTTCAGAATGTTCAGCTTCTATTTGAGAACATATAATGTAACAATTCCGGAATGTTCAGCTTCTATTTTAGAACATATAACGAAACAATTGCAGAATGTTGAGCTTCTATTTTAGAACACATGACATTAAAATTGCGGAATGTTCAGCTTCAATTTTGGAACACATAAAGTTAAAATTCCGGAATGTTCAGCTTCTATTTTAGAACATATAACAATTCCAGAATGTTCTGCTTCTGTTTTAGAACATATAACGTTACTATTAGGGAATGTTCAGCTTCTATTTGAGAACATATAAAGTTACAATTCGGGAATGTTCAGCTTCTATTTTAGAACATATTACATAACAATTCCAGAATGTTCTGCTTCTGTTTTAGAACATATAACGTTACAATTAGGGAATGTTCAGCTTCTATTTTAGAACATATTACATACCAATTCCAGAATGTTCAGCTTCTGTTTTAGAACACATGACATAACAATTCCAGAATGTTCAGCTTCTTTTTTACAACATATAACGTTAGAATTTCAGAATGTTCAGCTTTTGTTTTAGAACATATAACATGACAATTCCAGAATGTTCAGCTTCTGTTTTAGAACATATAACGTTACAATTAGGGAATGTTCAGATTCTATTTTAGAACACGACGTTAACATTTCAAAATGTTCAGCTTCTATTTTAGAACACATGACATTAAAATTCCGGAATGTTCAGCTTCTATTTTAGAACATATATCATGACAATTCCAGAATGTTCAGCTTCTGTTTTACAACATATAACGTTACAATTAGGGAATGTTCAGCTTCTATTTTAGAACATATAACATTACAATTCCGGAATGTTCAGCTTCTATTTTAGGACATACGACGTACAATTCCAGAATGTTCAGCTTCTATTTTAGAACATACAACGTACAATTCCCGAATGTTCAGCTTGTATTTTAGAACACTTAACGTTACAATTACGGAATGTTAAGATTCTATTTCAGAACACGTGACATTAAAATTCCAGAATGTTCAGCTTCTATTTTAGAACATACAACGTACAATTCCAGAATGTTCAGCTTCTTTTTTAGAACATATAACGTTAAAATTCTGGAATGTTAAGCTTCTATTTTAGAAGACAACATTAAAATTTCAGAATGTTCAGCTTCTATTTTAGAACATAAAACGTAACAATTCTAGAATGTTCAGCTTCTATTTCAGAACCTATAACATAACAATTCCGGAATGTTAAGCTTCTATTTTAGAAGACAATGTTAAAATTTCAGAATGTTCAGCTTCTATTTTATAAACATATAATGTTTAAATTTCAGAACGTTCAGCTTTTATTTTAGAACGTATAACGAAACTATTGTAGAATGTTCAGCTTCTATTTTAGAACACATGACATTAAAATTGCGGAATGTTCAGCTTCTATTTTGGAACACATAACGTTAAAATTCCGGAATGTTCAGCTTCTATTTTAGAACATATATCCTGACAATTCCAGAATGTTCAGCTTCTGTTTTACAACATATAACGTTACAATTAGGGAATGTTCAGCTTCTATTTTAGAACATATAACATTACAATTCCGGAATGTTCAGCTTCAATTTTAGAACACGATGTTAAAATTTCAAAATGTTCAGATTCTATTTTAGAACACATGACATTAAAATTCCGGAATGTTCAGCTTCTATTTTAGAACATACAACGTACAATTCCAGAATGTTCAGCTTCTATTTTAGAACATATAACGTTAGAATTTCAGATTGCTCAGATTTTGTTTTAGAACATATAACGTAACAATTGCAGAATGTTCAGCTTCTATTTTAGAACACATGACATTAAAATTGCGGAATGTTCAGCTTCTATTTTGGAACATACAACGTACAATTCCAGAATGTTCAGCTTGTATTTTAGAACACTTAACGTTACAATTACGGAATGTTTTGATTCTATTTCAGAACACATGACATTAAAATTCCAGAATGTTCACAGCTTCTATTTTAGAACATATAACGTAACAATTCCAGAATGTTCAGCTTTTCTTATAGAACATATGATATTAAAATTCTGTAATGTTACGCTTCTATTTTAGAAGACAACGTTAAAATTTCAGACTGTTCAGCTTCTATTTTAGAACATATAACGTTACAATTTCAGAATGTTCAGCTTCTGTTTTAGAACGTCAAACGTAACAATTCCAGAATGTTCAGCTTCTATTTTAGAACATATTACATAACAATTCCAGAATGTTCAGCTTCTATTTTAGAACACGACGTTAACATTTCGAAATGTTCAGATTCTATTTTAGAACACATGACATTAAAATTCTGAAATGTTCAGCTTCTATTTTAGAACATACAATGTAAAAATTCCAGAATGTTCAGCTTCTATTTTAGAACACATGACATTAAAATTCCGGAATGTTCAGCTTCTATTTTAGAACATACAACGTACAATTCCAGAATGTTCAGCTTCTATTTTAGAACAAAAAACGTACAATTCCGGAATGTTCAGCTTGTATTTTAGAACATATAACGTTAAAATTCTGGAATGTTAAGCTTCTATTTTAGAAGACAACGTTAAAATTTCAGAATGTTGAGCTTCTATTTGAGAACATATAACATAACAATTCCAGAATGTTCAGCTTCATTTTTAGAACATATAATGTTACAATTAGGGAATGTTCAGCTTCTATTTTAGAACATATAACATTACAATTCCGGAATGTTCAGCTTCTATTTTAGAACATATTACATAACATTTCCAGAATGTTCAGCTTCTGTTTTAGAACACATGACATTAAAATTCCGGAATATTCATCTTCTATTTTAGAACATACAACGTACAATTCCCGAATGTTCAGCTTGTATTTTAGAAGACAATGTTAAAATTTCAGAATGTTCAGCTTCTATTTTAGAACATATAATGTTTAAATTTCAGAACGTTCAGCTTTTATTTTAGGACATATAACGAAACTATTGTAGAATGTTCAACTTCTACTTTAGAACACATGACATTAAAATTGCGGAATGTTCAGCTTCTATTTTGGAACACATAACGTTAAAATTCCGGAATGTTCAGCTTCTATTTTAGAACATATAACATAACAATTCCAGAATGTTCAGCTTCTGTTTTAGAACATATAACGTTACAATTAGGGAATGTTCAGATTCTATTTTAGAACATATAACGTTAAAATTCTGGGATGTTAAGCTTCTATTTTAGAACATATAACGTTAAAATTCTGGGATGTTAAGCTTCTATTTTAGAAGACAACGTTAAAATTTCAGAATGTTCAGCTTCTATTTTAGAACATAAAACGTAACAATTCCAGCATGTTCAGCTTCTATTTCAGAACATATAACGTAACAATTCCGGAATGTTAAGCTTCTATTTTAGAAGACAACGTTAAAATTTCAGAATGTTCAGCTTCTATTTTAGAACATAAAACGTAAAAATTCCAGAATGTTCAGCTTCTATTTTAGAACACATGACATTAAAATTCCGGAATGTTCAGCTTCTATTTTAGAACATATAACGTACAATTCCAGAATGTTCAGGTTCTATTTTAGAACATAAAACGTACAATTCCCGAATGTTCAGCTTCTATTTTAGAACATACAACGTACAATTCCAGAATGTTCAGCTTCTATTTTAGAACATATAACGTTAAAATTCTGGGATGTTAAGCTTCTATTTTAGAAGACAACGTTAAAATTTCAGAATGTTCAGCTTCTATTTTAGAACATACAACGTACAATTCCAGAATGTTCAGCTTCTATTTTAGAACATATAACGTTAAAATTCTGGAATGTTAAGCTTCTATTTTAGAAGACAACGTTAAAATTTCAGAATGTTCAGCTTCTATTTGAGAACATATAATGTAACAATTCCGGAATGTTAAGCTTCTATTTTAGAAGACAACGTTAAAATTTCAGAATGTTCAGCTTCTATTTTAGAACATATAACGAAGCAATTGCAGAATGTTGAGCTTCTATTTTAGAACACATGACATTAAAATTGCGGAATGTTCAGCTTCAATTTTGGAACACATAAAGTTAAAATTCCGGAATGTTCAGCTTCTATTTTGGAACACATAACGTTAAAATTCCGGAATGTTCAGCTTCTATTTTAGAACATATATCCTGACAATTCCAGAATGTTCAGCTTCTGTTTTACAACATATAACGTTACAATTAGGGAATGTTCAGCTTCTATTTTAGAACATATAACATTACAATTCCGGAATGTTCAGCTTCAATTTTAGAACACGATGTTAAAATTTCAAAATGTTCAGATTCTATTTTAGAACACATGACATTAAAATTCCGGAATGTTCAGCTTCTATTTTAGAACATACAACGTACAATTCCAGAATGTTCAGCTTCTATTTTAGAACATATAACGTTAGAATTTCAGATTGCTCAGATTTTGTTTTAGAACATATAACGTAACAATTGCAGAATGTTCAGCTTCTATTTTAGAACACATGACATTAAAATTGCGGAATGTTCAGCTTCTATTTTGGAACATACAACGTACAATTCCAGAATGTTCAGCTTGTATTTTAGAACACTTAACGTTACAATTACGGAATGTTTTGATTCTATTTCAGAACACATGACATTAAAATTCCAGAATGTTCACAGCTTCTATTTTAGAACATATAACGTAACAATTCCAGAATGTTCAGCTTTTCTTATAGAACATATGATATTAAAATTCTGTAATGTTACGCTTCTATTTTAGAAGACAACGTTAAAATTTCAGACTGTTCAGCTTCTATTTTAGAACATATAACGTTACAATTTCAGAATGTTCAGCTTCTGTTTTAGAACGTCAAACGTAACAATTCCAGAATGTTCAGCTTCTATTTTAGAACATATTACATAACAATTCCAGAATGTTCAGCTTCTATTTTAGAACACATAACGTTAAAATTCCGGAATATTCATCTTCTATTTTAGAACATATAACGTAACCATTACAGAATGTTCAGCTTCTATTTTAGAACACGATGTTAACATTTCCAAATGTTCAGATTCTATTTTAGAACATATTAAATAACAATTCCAGAATGTTCAGCTTCTATTTTAGAACACGAAGTTAACATTTCGAAATGTTCAGATTCTATTTTAGAACACATGACATTAAAATTCTGAAATGTTCAGCTTCTATTTTAGAACATACAACGTACAATTCCCGAATGTTCAGCTTGTATTTTAGAACACTTAACGTTACAATTACAGAATGTTCAGATTCTATTTCAGAACACATGATATTAAAATTCCAGAATGTTCAACTTCTATTTTAGAAAATACAACGTACAATTCCAGAATGTTCAGCTTCTATTTTAGAACATATAACGTTAAAAATCTTTGATGTTACGCTTCTATTTTAGAAGACAACGTTAAAATTTCAGATTGTTCAGCTTCTATTTTAGAACGTATAACGTTACAATTTCGGAATGTTCAGCTTCTGTTTTAGAACACGATGTTAACATTCCGAAATGTTCAGATTCTATTTTAGAACATATTACATAACAATTCCAGAATGTTCAGCTTTTGTTTTAGAACACATGACATTAAAATTCGGGAATTTTCAGCTTCTATTTTAGAACACATAACGTTAAAATTCCGGAATATTCATCTTCTATTTTAGAACATATATAGTAACAATTCCAGAATGTTCAGCTTCTATTTTAGAACACGACGTTAACATTTCGAAATGTTCAGATTCTATTTTAGAACACATGACATTAAAATTCTGAAATGTTCAGCTTCTATTTTAGAACATACAATGTAAAAATTCCAGAATGTTCAGCTTCTATTTTAGAACACATGACATTAAAATTCCGGAATGTTCAGCTTCTATTTTAGAACATACAACGTACAATTCCAGAATGTTCAGCTTCTATTTTAGAACAAAAAACGTACAATTCCGGAATGTTCAGCTTGTATTTTAGAACATATAACGTTAAAATTCTGGAATGTTAAGCTTCTATTTTAGAAGACAACGTTAAAATTTCAGAATGTTGAGCTTCTATTTGAGAACATATAACATAACAATTCCAGAATGTTCAGCTTCATTTTTAGAACATATAATGTTACAATTAGGGAATGTTCAGCTTCTATTTTAGAACATATAACATTACAATTCCGGAATGTTCAGCTTCTATTTTAGAACATATTACATAACATTTCCAGAATGTTCAGCTTCTGTTTTAGAACACATGACATTAAAATTCCGGAATATTCATCTTCTATTTTAGAACATACAACGTACAATTCCCGAATGTTCAGCTTGTATTTTAGAAGACAATGTTAAAATTTCAGAATGTTCAGCTTCTATTTTAGAACATATAATGTTTAAATTTCAGAACGTTCAGCTTTTATTTTAGGACATATAACGAAACTATTGTAGAATGTTCAACTTCTACTTTAGAACACATGACATTAAAATTGCGGAATGTTCAGCTTCTATTTTGGAACACATAACGTTAAAATTCCGGAATGTTCAGCTTCTATTTTAGAACATATAACATAACAATTCCAGAATGTTCAGCTTCTGTTTTAGAACATATAACGTTACAATTAGGGAATGTTCAGATTCTATTTTAGAACATATAACGTTAAAATTCTGGGATGTTAAGCTTCTATTTTAGAACATATAACGTTAAAATTCTGGGATGTTAAGCTTCTATTTTAGAAGACAACGTTAAAATTTCAGAATGTTCAGCTTCTATTTTAGAACATAAAACGTAACAATTCCAGCATGTTCAGCTTCTATTTCAGAACATATAACGTAACAATTCCGGAATGTTAAGCTTCTATTTTAGAAGACAACGTTAAAATTTCAGAATGTTCAGCTTCTATTTTAGAACATAAAACGTAAAAATTCCAGAATGTTCAGCTTCTATTTTAGAACACATGACATTAAAATTCCGGAATGTTCAGCTTCTATTTTAGAACATATAACGTACAATTCCAGAATGTTCAGGTTCTATTTTAGAACATAAAACGTACAATTCCCGAATGTTCAGCTTCTATTTTAGAACATACAACGTACAATTCCAGAATGTTCAGCTTCTATTTTAGAACATATAACGTTAAAATTCTGGGATGTTAAGCTTCTATTTTAGAAGACAACGTTAAAATTTCAGAATGTTCAGCTTCTATTTTAGAACATACAACGTACAATTCCAGAATGTTCAGCTTCTATTTTAGAACATATAACGTTAAAATTCTGGAATGTTAAGCTTCTATTTTAGAAGACAACGTTAAAATTTCAGAATGTTCAGCTTCTATTTGAGAACATATAATGTAACAATTCCGGAATGTTAAGCTTCTATTTTAGAAGACAACGTTAAAATTTCAGAATGTTCAGCTTCTATTTTAGAACATATAACGAAGCAATTGCAGAATGTTGAGCTTCTATTTTAGAACACATGACATTAAAATTGCGGAATGTTCAGCTTCAATTTTGGAACACATAAAGTTAAAATTCCGGAATGTTCAGCTTCTATTTTAGAACATATAACATAACAATTCCAGAATGTTCTGCTTCTGTTTTAGAACATATAACGTTACTATTAGGGAATGTTCAGCTTCTATTTTAGAACATATAAAGTTACAATTCGGGAATGTTCAGCTTCTATTTTAGAACATATTACATAACAATTCCAGAATGTTCTGCTTCTGTTTTAGAACATATAACGTTACAATTAGGGAATGTTCAGCTTCTATTTTAGAACATTTTACATACCAATTCCAGAATGTTCAGCTTCTGTTTTAGAACACATGACATAACAATTCCAGAATGTTCAGCTTCTTTTTTACAACATATAACGTTAGAATTTCAGAATGTTCAGCTTTTGTTTTAGAACATATAACATGACAATTCCAGAATGTTCAGCTTCTGTTTTAGAACATATAACGTTACAATTAGGGAATGTTCAGATTCTATTTTAGAACACGACATTAACATTTCAAAATGTTCAGCTTCTATTTTAGAACACAACATTAAAATTCCGGAATGTTCAGCTTCTATTTTAGAACATACAACGTACAATTCCAGAATGTTCAGCTTCTTTTTTACAACATATAACGTTAGAATTTCAGAATGTTCAGCTTTTGTTTTAGAACATATAACATGACAATTCCAGAATGTTCAGCTTCTGTTTTAGAACATATAACGTTACAATTAGGGAATGTTCAGATTCTATTTTAGAACACGACATTAACATTTCAAAATGTTCAGCTTCTATTTTAGAACACGACATTAAAATTCCGGAATGTTCAGCTTCTATTTTAGAACATACAACGTACAATTCCAGAATGTTCAGCTTCTATTTTACAATATACAACGTACAATTCCCGAATGTTCAGCTTGTATTTTAGAACACTTAACGTTACAATTACGGAATGTTAAGATTCTATTTCAGAACACGTGACATTAAAATTCCAGAATGTTCAGCTTCTATTTTAGAACATACAACGTACAATTCCAGAATGTTCAGCTTCTATTTTAGAACATATAACGTTAAAATTCTGGAATGTTAAGCTTCTATTTTAGAAGACAACATTAAAATTTCAGAATGTTCAGCTTCTATTTTAGAACATAAAACGTAACAATTCCAGAATGTTCAGCTTCTATTTCAGAACCTATAACATAACAATTCCGGAATGTTAAGCTTCTATTTTAGAAGACAATGTTAAAATTTCAGAATGTTCAGCTTCTGTTTTATAAACATATAATGTTTAAATTTCAGAACGTTCAGCTTTTATTTTAGAACATATAACGAAACTATTGTAGAATGTTCAGCTTCTATTTTAGAACACATGACATTAAAATTGCGGAATGTTCAGCTTCTATTTTAGAACATATATCATGACAATTCCAGAATGTTCAGCTTCTGTTTTACAACATATAACGTTACAATTAGGGAATGTTCAGCTTCTATTTTAGAACATATAACATTACAATTCCGGAATGTTCAGCTTCTATTTTAGAACATACGACGTACAATTCCAGAATGTTCAGCTTGTATTTTAGAACATACAACGTACAATTCCCGAATGTTCAGCTTGTATTTTAGAACACTTAACGTTACAATTACGGAATGTTAAGATTCTATTTCAGAACACGTTACATTAAAATTCCAGAATGTTCAGCTTCTATTTTAGAACATACAACGTACAATTCCAGAATGTTCAGCTTCTTTTTTAGAACATATAACGTTAAAATTCTGGAATGTTAAGCTTCTATTTTAGAAGACAACATTAAAATTTCAGAATGTTCAGCTTCTATTTTAGAACATAAAACGTAACAATTCCAGAATGTTCAGCTTCTATTTCAGAACCTATAACATAACAATTCCGGAATGTTAAGCTTCTATTTTAGAAGACAATGTTAAAATTTCAGAATGTTCAGCTTCTATTTTATAAACATATAATGTTTAAATTTCAGAACGTTCAGCTTTTATTTTAGAACGTATAACGAAACTATTGTAGAATGTTCAGCTTCTATTTTAGAACACATGACATTAAAATTGCGGAATGTTCAGCTTCTATTTTGGAACACATAACGTTAAAATTCCGGAATGTTCAGCTTCTATTTTAGAACATATATCCTGACAATTCCAGAATGTTCAGCTTCTGTTTTACAACATATAACGTTACAATTAGGGAATGTTCAGCTTCTATTTTAGAACATATAACATTACAATTCCGGAATGTTCAGCTTCTATTTTGGAACATACAACGTACAATTCCAGAATGTTCAGCTTGTATTTTAGAACACTTAACGTTACAATTACGGAATGTTTTGATTCTATTTCAGAACACATGACATTAAAATTCCAGAATGTTCACAGCTTCTATTTTAGAACATATAACGTAACAATTCCAGAATGTTCAGCTTTTCTTATAGAACATATGATATTAAAATTCTGTAATGTTACGCTTCTATTTTAGAAGACAACGTTAAAATTTCAGACTGTTCAGCTTCTATTTTAGAACATATAATGTTACAATTTCAGAATGTTCAGCTTCTGTTTTAGAACGTCAAACGTAACAATTCCAGAATGTTCAGCTTCTATTTTAGAACATATTACATAACAATTCCAGAATGTTCAGCTTCTATTTTAGAACACATAACGTTAAAATTCCGGAATATTCATCTTCTATTTTAGAACATATAACGTAACCATTACAGAATGTTCAGCTTCTATTTTAGAACACGATGTTAACATTTCCAAATGTTCAGATTCTATTTTAGAACATATTAAATAACAATTCCAGAATGTTCAGCTTCTATTTTAGAACACGAAGTTAACATTTCGAAATGTTCAGATTCTATTTTAGAACACATGACATTAAAATTCTGAAATGTTCAGCTTCTATTTTAGAACATACAACGTACAATTCCCGAATGTTCAGCTTGTATTTTAGAACACTTAACGTTACAATTACAGAATGTTCAGATTCTATTTCAGAACACATGATATTAAAATTCCAGAATGTTCAACTTCTATTTTAGAAAATACAACGTACAATTCCAGAATGTTCAGCTTCTATTTTAGAACATATAACGTTAAAAATCTTTGATGTTACGCTTCTATTTTAGAAGACAACGTTAAAATTTCAGATTGTTCAGCTTCTATTTTAGAACGTATAACGTTACAATTTCGGAATGTTCAGCTTCTGTTTTAGAACACGATGTTAACATTCCGAAATGTTCAGATTCTATTTTAGAACATATTACATAACAATTCCAGAATGTTCAGCTTTTGTTTTAGAACACATGACATTAAAATTCGGGAATTTTCAGCTTCTATTTTAGAACACATAACGTTAAAATTCCGGAATATTCATCTTCTATTTTAGAACATATGTAGTAACAATTCCAGAATGTTCAGCTTCTATTTTAGAACACGACGTTAACATTTCGAAATGTTCAGATTCTATTTTAGAACACATGACATTAAAATTCTGAAATGTTCAGCTTCTATTTTAGAACATACAACGTAAAAATTCCAGGATGTTCAGCTTCTATTTTAGAACACGACATTAAAATTCCGGAATGTTCAGCTTCTATTTTAGAACATACAACGTACAATTCCAGAATGTTCAGCTTCTATTTTAGAACAAAAAACGTACAATTCCGGAATGTTCAGCTTGTATTTTAGAACACTTAACGTTACAATTACGGAATGTCAGATTCTATTTCAGAACACATGACATTAAAATTCCAGAATGTTCAGCTTCTATTTTAGAACATAC
This sequence comes from Pterois miles, assembly GCA_947000775.1. NCBI lineage: Eukaryota > Metazoa > Chordata > Actinopteri > Perciformes > Scorpaenidae > Pterois > Pterois miles. The sequence goes on from CAMQGK010000218.1 coordinate 44,653, forward strand.
AACGTACAATTCCAGAATGTTCAGCTTCTATTTTAGAACATAAAACGTTAAAATTCTGGAATGTTAAGCTTCTATTTTAGAAGACAACGTTAAAATTTCAGAATGTTCAGCTTCTATTTGAGAACATATAACATAACAATTCCAGAATGTTCAGCTTCATTTTTAGAACATATAATGTTACAATTAGGGAATGTTCAGCTTCTATTTTAGAACATATAACATTACAATTCCGGAATGTTCAGCTTCTGTTTTAGAACATATAACGTTACAATTAGGGAATGTTCAGATTCTATTTTAGAACACGACGTTAACACTTCAAAATGTTCAGATTCTATTTTAGAGCATATGACATTAAAATTCTGAAATGTTCAGCTTCTATTTTAGAACATAAAACGTAAAAATTCCAGAATGTTAAGCTTGTATTTTAGAACACATGACATTAAAATTGCGGAATGTTCAGCTTCTATTTTGGAACACATAAAGTTAAAATTCCGGAATGTTCAGCTTCTATTTTAGAACATATTACATAACAATTCCAGAATGTTCAGCTTCTGTTTTAGAACACATGACATAAAAATTCGGGAATGTTCAGCTTCTATTTTAGAACACATCACGTTAAAATTCCGGAATATTCATCTTCTATTTTAGAACATATAACGTAACAATTCCAGAATGTTCAGCTTCTATTTTAGAACATAAAACGTAAAAATTCCAGAATGTTCAGCTTCTATTTTAGAACACATGACATTAAAATTCCGGAATGTTCAGCTTCTATTTTAGAACATACAACGTACAATTCCAGAATGTTCAGCTTCTATTTTAGAACATACAACGTACAATTCCCGAATGTTCAGCTTGTATTTTAGAACACTTAACATTACAATTACGGAATGTTAAGATTCTATTTCAGAACACGTGACATTAAAATTCCAGAATGTTTAGCTTCTATTTTAGAACATACAACGTACAATTCCATAATGTTCAGCTTCTATTTCAGAACCTATAACGTAACAATTCCGGAATGTTAAGCTTCTATTTTAGAAGACAATGTTAAAATTTCAGAATGTTCAGCTTCTATTTTAGAACATATAATGTTTAAATTTCAGAACGTTCAGCTTTTATTTTAGAACATATAACGAAACTATTGTAGAATGTTCAGCTTCTATTTTAGAACACATGACATTAAAATTGCGGAATGTTCAGCTTCTATTTTGGAACACATAAAGTTAAAATTCCGGAATGTTCAATTTCTATTTTAGAACATATATCATAACAATTCCAGAATGTTCAGCTTCTGTTTTAGAACATATAACGTTACAATTAGGGAATGTTCAGCTTCTATTTTAGAGCATATAACGTTAAATATTCTGGAATGTTCAGCTTCTATTTTAGAACACGATGTTAACATTTCGAAATGTTCAGATTCTATTTTAGAACACACGACATTAAAATTCCGGAATGTTCAGCTTTTATTTTAGAACATACAATGTACAATTGCAGAATGTTCAGCTTCTATTTTAGAACACAAGACATGTAAAATTCCAGAATGTTCAGCTTCTATTTTAGAACATACAACCTACAATTCCAGAATGTTCAGCTTCTATGTTAGAACATATAACGTTAAAATTCTGGAAAGTTAAGCTTCTATTTTAGAAGACAACGTTAAAATTTCAGAATGTTCAGCTTCTATTTTAGAACATAAAACGTAACAATTCCAGAATGTTCAGCTTCTATTTCAGAACATATAACGAAACAATTGCAGAATGTTGAGCTTCTATTTTAGAACACATGACATTAAAATTGCGAAATGTTCAGCTTCTATTTTAGAACATATAACATAACAATTTCAGAATGTTCAGCTTCTATTTTAGAACATAAAACGTAACAATTCCAGAATGTTCAGCTTCTATTTCAGAACATATAATGTAATAATTCCGGAATGTTAAGCTTCTATTTTAGAAGACAACGTTAAAATTTCAGAATGTTCAGCTTCTATTTTAGAACATATAACGTTACAATTCCGGAATATTCAGCTTCTATTTTTGAACACGATGTTAACATTTCGAAATTTTCAGATTCTATGTTAGAACACATGACATTAAAATTCCGGAATGTTCAGCTTCTATTTTAGAACATACAACGTACAATTGCAGAATGTTCAGCTTTATTTATAGAACACATGACATTAAAATTGCGGAATGTTCAGCTTCTATTTTGGAACACATAACGTTAAAATTCCGGAATGTTCAGCTTCTATTTTAGAACACATGACATTAAAATTCTGAAATGTTCAGCTTCTATTTTAGAACATATAACGAAACAATTGCAGAATGTTCAGCTTCTATTTTAGAACACATGACATTAAAATTGCGGAATGTTCAGCTTCTATTTTAAAATATACAACGTACAATTCCTGATATGTTCAGCTTCTATTTTAGAACATATTACATAACAATTCCAGAATGTTCAGCTTCTGTTTTAGAACACATGACATTAAAATTCAGGAATGTTCACCTTCTATTTTAGAACACATAACGTTAGAATTTCAGAATGTTCAGCTTTTGTTTTAGAACATATAACGTAACAATTGCAGAATGTTCAGCTTCTATTTTAGAACATATAACATGACAATTCCAGAATGTTCAGCTTCTGTTTTGAAACATATAACGTTACAATTAGGGAATGTTCAGATTCTATTTGAGAACACGACGTTAACATTTCAAAATGTTCAGATTCTATTTTAGAACACATGACATTAAAATTCTGAAATGTTCAGCTTCTATTTTAGAACACATGAAATTAAAATTCTGAAATGTTCAGCTTCTATTTTAGAACATAAAACGTAAAAATTCCAGAATGTACAGCTTCTATTTTAGAACACTTGACATTAAAATTCCGGAATGTTCAGCTTCTGTTTTAGAACATACAACGTACAATTCCAGAATATTCAGCTTCTCTTTTAGAACATACAACGTACAATTCCAGAATGTTCAGCTTGTATTTTAGAACACTTAACGTTACAATTACGGAATGTTTTGATTCTATTTCAGAACACATGACATTAAAATTCCAGAATGTTCAGCTTCTATTTTAGAACATATAATGTTTAAATTTCAGAACGTTCAGCTTTTATTTTAGGACATATAACGAAACTATTGTAGAATGTTCAACTTCTACTTTAGAACACATGACATTAAAATTGCGGAATGTTCAGCTTCTATTTTGGAACACATAACGTTAAAATTCCGGAATGTTCAGCTTCTATTTTAGAACATATAACATAACAATTCCAGAATGTTCAGCTTCTGTTTTAGAACACATGACATTAAAATTGCGGAATGTTCAGCTTCTATTTTAGAACATATAACATGACAATTCCAGCATGTTCAGCTTCTATTTCAGAACATATAACGTAACAATTCTGGAATGTTAAGCTTCTATTTTAGAAGACAACGTTAAAATTCCCGAATGTTCAGCTTCTATTTTAGAACATACAACGTACAATTCCAGAATGTTCAGCTTCTATTTTAGAACATATAACGTTAAAATTCTGGGATGTTAAGCTTCTATTTTAGAAGACAACGTTAAAATTTCAGAATGTTCAGCTTCTATTTTAGAACATACAACGTACAATTCCAGAATGTTCAGCTTCTATTTTAGAACATATAACGTTAAAATTCTGGAATGTTAAGCTTCTATTTTAGAAGACAACGTTAAAATTTCAGAATGTTCAGCTTCTATTTGAGAACATATAATGTAACAATTCCGGAATGTTCAGCTTCTATTTTAGAACATATAACGAAACAATTGCAGAATGTTGAGCTTCTATTTTAGAACACATGACATTAAAATTGCGGAATGTTCAGCTTCAATTTTGGAACACATAAAGTTAAAATTCCGGAATGTTCAGCTTCTATTTTAGAACATATAACAATTCCAGAATGTTCTGCTTCTGTTTTAGAACATATAACGTTACTATTAGGGAATGTTCAGCTTCTATTTGAGAACATATAAAGTTACAATTCGGGAATGTTCAGCTTCTATTTTAGAACATATTACATAACAATTCCAGAATGTTCTGCTTCTGTTTTAGAACATATAACGTTACAATTAGGGAATGTTCAGCTTCTATTTTAGAACATATTACATACCAATTCCAGAATGTTCAGCTTCTGTTTTAGAACACATGACATAACAATTCCAGAATGTTCAGCTTCTTTTTTACAACATATAACGTTAGAATTTCAGAATGTTCAGCTTTTGTTTTAGAACATATAACATGACAATTCCAGAATGTTCAGCTTCTGTTTTAGAACATATAACGTTACAATTAGGGAATGTTCAGATTCTATTTTAGAACACGACGTTAACATTTCAAAATGTTCAGCTTCTATTTTAGAACACATGACATTAAAATTCCGGAATGTTCAGCTTCTATTTTAGAACATACAACGTACAATTCCAGAATGTTCAGCTTCTATTTTAGAACATACAACGTACAATTCCCGAATGTTCAGCTTGTATTTTAGAACACTTAACGTTACAATTACGGAATGTTAAGATTCTATTTCAGAACACGTGACATTAAAATTCCAGAATGTTCAGCTTCTATTTTAGAACATAAAACGTACAATTCCAGAATGTTCAGCTTCTATTTTAGAACATATAACGTTAAAATTCTGGAATGTTAAGCTTCTATTTTAGAAGACAACATTAAAATTTCAGAATGTTCAGCTTCTATTTTAGAACATAAAACGTAACAATTCCAGAATGTTCAGCTTCTATTTCAGAACCTAGAACATAACAATTCCGGAATGTTAAGCTTCTATTTTAGAAGACAATGTTAAAATTTCAGAATGTTCAGCTTCTGTTTTATAAACATATAATGTTTAAATTTCAGAACGTTCAGCTTTTATTTTAGAACATATAACGAAACTATTGTAGAATGTTCAGCTTCTATTTTAGAACACATGACATTAAAATTGCGGAATGTTCAGCTTCTATTTTGGTACACATAACGTTTAAATTCCGGAATGTTCAGCTTCTATTTTAGAACATATATCATGACAATTCCAGAATGTTCAGCTTCTGTTTTACAACATATAACGTTACAATTAGGGAATGTTCAGCTTCTATTTTAGAACATATAACATTACAATTCCGGAATGTTCAGCTTCAATTTTAGAACACGATGTTAAAATTTCAAAATGTTCAGATTCTATTTTAGAACACATGACATTAAAATTCCGGAATGTTCAGCTTCTATTTTAGAACATACAACGTACAATTCCAGAATGTTCAGCTTCTATTTTAGAACATATAACGTTAGAATTTCAGATTGCTCAGATTTTGTTTTAGAACATATAACGTAACAATTGCAGAATGTTCAGCTTCTATTTTAGAACACATGACATTAAAATTGCGGAATGTTCAGCTTCTATTTTGGAACACATAACATTAAAATTCCGGAATGTTCAGCTTCTATTTTAGAACATATAACAATTCCAGAATGTTCAGCTTCTGTTTTAGAACACATGACATTAAAATTGCGGAATGTTCAGCTTCTATTTTGGAGCACATAACGTTAAAATTCCGGAATGTTCAGCTTCTATTTTAGAACATATTACATAACAATTCCAGAATGTTCAGCTTCTGTTTTAGAACATATAACGTTACAATTAGGGAATGTTCAGCTTCTATTTTAGAGCATATAACGTTAAATATTCTGGAATGTTCACCTTCTATTTTAGAACACGATGTTAACATTTCGAAATGTTCAGATTCTATTTTAGAACACATGACATTAAAATTCCGGAATGTTCAGCTTCTATTTTAGAACATAAAACGTAACAATTCCAGAATGTTCAGCTTCTATTTCAGAACATATAACGTAACAATTCCGGAATGTTAAGCTTCTATTTTAGAAGACAACGTTAAAATTTCAGAATGTTCAGCTTCTATTTTAGAACATATAACGAAACAATTGCAGAATGTTGAGCTTCTATTTTAGAACACATGACATTAAAATTGCGAAATGTTCAGCTTCTATTTTAGAACATATAACATAACAATTCCAGAATGTTCAGCTTCTGTTTTAGAACATATAACGTTACAATTCCGGAATGTTCAGCTTCTATTTTAGAACATATTACATAACAATTCCAGAATGTTCAGCTTCTGTTTTAGAACACATGACATTAAAATTCGGGAATGTTCAGCTTCTATTTTAGAACACATAACGTTAAAATTCCGGAATATTCATCTTCTATTTTAGAACATATAACGTAACAATTCCAGAATGTTCAGCTTCTATTTTAGAACATATAACGTTAAAATTCTGGAATGTTAAGCTTCTATTTTAGAAGACAACGTTAAAATTTCAGAATGTTCAGCTTCTATTTTAGAACATAAAACGTAACAATTCCAGAATGTTCAGCTTCTATTTCAGAACATATAATGTAATAATTCCGGAATGTTAAGCTTCTATTTTAGAAGACAACGTTAAAATTTCAGAATGTTCAGCTTCTATTTTAGAACATATAACGTTACAATTCCGGAATATTCTTCTTCTATTTTTGAACACGATGTTAACATTTCGAAATTTTCAGATTCTATGTTAGAACGTATGACATTAAAATTCCGGAATGTTCAGCTTCTATTTTAGAACATACAACGTACAATTGCAGAATGTTCAGCTTTATTTATAGAACACATGACATTAAAATTGCGGAATGTTCAGCTTCTATTTTGGAACACATAACGTTAAAATTCCGGAATGTTCAGCTTCTATTTTAGAACACATAACGTTAAAATTCCGGAATGTTCAGCTTCTATTTTAGAACATATAACGAAACAATTGCAGAATGTTCAGCTTCTATTTTAGAACACATGACATTAAAATTGCGGAATGTTCAGCTTCTATTTTACAATATACAACGTACAATTCCTGATATGTTCAGCTTCTATTTTAGAACATATTACATAACAATTCCAGAATGTTCAGCTTCTGTTTTAGAACACATGACATTAAAATTCAGGAATGTTCACCTTTTATTTTAGAACACATAACGTTAGAATTTCAGAATGTTCAGCTTTTGTTTTAGAACATATAAGGTAACAATTGCAGAATGTTCAGCTTCTATTTTAGAACATATAACATGACAATTCCAGAATGTTCAGCTTCTGTTTTGAAACATATAACGTTACAATTAGGGAATGTTCAGATTCTATTTGAGAACACGACGTTAACATTTCAAAATGTTCAGATTCTATTTTAGAACACATGACATTAAAATTCTGAAATGTTCAGCTTCTATTTTAGAACACATGAAATTAAAATTCTGAAATGTTCAGCTTCTATTTTAGAACACATGACATTAAAATTCTGAAATGTTCAGCTTCTATTTTAGAACATAAAACGTAAAAATTCCAGAATGTACAGCTTCTATTTTAGAACACTTGACATTAAAATTCCAGAATGTTCAGCTTCTGTTTTAGAACATACAACGTACAATTCCAGAATGTTCAGCTTCTCTTTTAGAACATACAACGTACAATTCCAGAATGTTCAGCTTGTATTTTAGAACACTTAACGTTACAATTACGGAATGTTTTGATTCTATTTCAGAACACATGACATTAAAATTCCAGAATGTTCAGCTTCTATTTTAGAACATACAACGTACAATTCCAGAATGTTCAGCTTCTATTTTAGAACATATAACGTTAAAATTCTGGAATGTTAAGCTTCTATTTTAGAAGACAACGTTAAAATTTCAGAATGTTCAGCTTCTATTTTAGAACATAAAACGTAACAATTCCAGAATGTTCAGCTTCTATTTCAGAACATATAACGTAACAATTCCAGAATGTTAAGCTTCTATTTTAGAAGACAACGTTAAAATTTCAGAATGTTCAGCTTCTATTTTAGAACATATAACGAAACAATTGCAGAATGTTGAGCTTCAATTTTAGAACACATGACATTAAAATTGCGGAATGTTCAGCTTCTATTTTAGAACATATAACGTTAAAATTCCAGAATGTTCTGCTTCTGTTTTAGAACATATAACGTTACAATTAGGGAATGTTCAGCTTCTATTTTAGAACACATAACGTTAAAATTCCGGAATATTCATCTTCTATTTTAGAACATACAACGTACAATTCCCGAATGTTCAGCTTGTATTTTAGAAGACAATGTTAAAATTTCAGGATGTTCAGCTTCTATTTTAGAACATATAATGTTTAAATTTCAGAACGTTCAGCTTTTATTTTAGAACATATAACGAAACTATTGTAGAATGTTCAGCTTCTATTTTAGAACACATGACATTAAAATTGCGGAATGTTCAGCTTCTATTTTGGAACACATAACGTTAAAATTCCGGAATGTTCAGCTTCTATTTTAGAACATAAAACATAACAATTCCAGAATGTTCAGCTTCTGTGTTAGAACACATGACATTAAAATTATGAAATGTTCAGCTTCTATTTTGGAACACGACATTAAAATTCCGGAATGTTCAGCTTCTATTTTAGAACATACAACGTACAATTCCAGAATGTTCACAGCTTCTATTTTAGAACATATAACGTAACAATTCCAGAATGTTCAGCTTTTCTTATAGAACATATGATATTAAAATTCTGTAATGTTACGCTTCTATTTTAGAAGACAACGTTAAAATTTCAGACTGTTCAGCTTCTATTTTAATACATATAACGTTACAATTTCAGAATGTTCAGCTTCTGTTGTAGAACGTCACACGTAACAATTCCAGAATGTTCAGCTTCTATTTTAGAACACATAATGTTAAAATTCCGGAATATTCATCTTCTATTTTAGAACATATAACGTAACCATTACAGAATGTTCAGCTTCTATTTTAGAACACGATGTTAAAATTTCCAAATGTTCAGATTCTATTTTAGAACATATTACATAACAATTCCAGAATGTTCAGCTTCTATTTTAGAACAAGAAGTTAACATTTCGAAATGTTCAGATTCTATTTTAGAACACATGACATTAAAATTCTGAAATTGTCAGCTTCTATTTTAGAACATACAACGTACAATTCCCGAATGTTCAGCTTGTATTTTAGGACACTTAACGTTACAATTACGGAATGTTCAGATTCTATTTCAGAACACATGATATTAAAATTCCAGAATGTTCAGCTCCTATTTTAGAAAATACAACGTACAATTCCAGAATGTTCAGCTTCTATTTTAGAACATATAACGTTAAAAATCTTTAATGTTACGCTTCTATTTTAGAAGACAACGTTAAAATTTCAGAATGTTCAGCTTCTATTTCAGAACATATAACGTTACAATTCCGGAATGTTAAGCTTCTATTTTAGAACATATTACATAACAATTCCAGAATGTTCAGCTTCTGTTTTAGAACACATGACATAAAAATTCGGGAATGTTCAGCTTCTATTTTAGAACACATAACGTTAAAATTCCGGAATATTCATCTTCTATTTTAGAACATATAACGTAACAATTCCAGAATGTTCAGCTTCTATTTTAGAACACGACGTTAACATTTCAAAATGTTCAGCTTCTATTTTAGAACATAAAACGTAAAAATTCCATAATGTTCAGCTTCTGTTTTAGAACATATAACGTTACAATTAGGGAATGATCAGATTCTATTTTAGAACATACAACGTACAATTCCAGAATGTTCAGCTTCTCTTTTAGAACATACAACGTACAATTCCCGAATGTTCAGCTTGTATTTTAGAACACTTAACGTTACAATTACGGAATGTTCAGATTCTATTTCAGAACACATGACATTAAAATTCCAGAATGTTCAGCTTCTATTTTAGAACATACAACGTACAATTCCAGAATGTTCAGCTTCTATTTTAGAACACATAACGTTAAAATTCTGGAATGTTAAGCTTCTATTTTAGAAGACAACGTTAAAATTTCAGAATGTTCAGCTTCTATTTTAGAACATAAAACGTAACAATTCCAGAATGTTCAGCTTCTATTTCAGAACATATAACGTAACAATTCCGGAATGTTAAGCTTCTATTTTAGAAGACAACGTAAAAATTTCAGAATGTTCAGCTTCTATTTTAGAACATAAAACGAAACAATTGCAGAATGTTGAGCATCTATTTTAGAAAACATGACATTAAAATTGCGGAATGTTCAGCTTCTATTTTGAAAAACATAAAGTTAAAATTCCAGAATGTTCAGCTTCTATTTCAGAACATATAACGTTACAATTCCGGAATGTTCAGCTTCTATTTTAGAACATATTACATAACAATTCCAGAATGTTCAGCTTCTGTTTTAGAACACATGACATAAAAATTCGGGAATGTTCAGCTTCTATTTTTGAACACATAACGTTAAAATTCCGGAATATTCATCTTCTATTTTAGAACATATAACGTAACAATTCCAGAATGTTCAGCTTCTATTTTAGAACACGACGTTAACATTTCAAAATGTTCAGCTTCTATTTTAGAACATAAAACGTAAAAATTCCAGAATGTTCAGCTTCTGTTTTAGAACATATAACGTTACAATTTGGGAATGTTCAGATTCTATTTTAGAACATGACGTTAACATTTCAAAATGTTCAGATTCTATTTTAGAACACATGACATTAAAATTATGAAATGTTCAGCTTCTATTTTGGAACACGACATTAAAATTCCGGAATGTTCAGCTTCTATTTTAGAACATACATCGTACAATTCCAGAATGTTCACAGCTTCTATTTTAGAACATATAACGTAACAATTCCAGAATGTTCAGCTTTTCTTATAGAACATAAGATATTAAAATTCTGTAATGTTACGCTTCTAGTTTAGAAGACAACGTTAAAATTTCAGACTGTTCAGCTTCTATTTTAGAACATATAACGTTACAATTTCAGAATGTTCAGCTTCTGTTTTAGAACATATTACATAACAATTCCAGAATGTTAAGCTTCTATTTTAGAACACATAACGTTAAAATTCCGGAATATTCATCTTCTATTTTAGAACATATAACGTAACCATTACAGAATGTTCAGCTTCTATTTTAGAACACGATGTTAACATTTCCAAATGTTCAGATGCTATTTTAGAACATACTACATAACAATTCCAGAATGTTCAGCTTCTATTTTAGAACATATTACATAACAATTCCAGAATGTTCAGCTTCTATTTTAGAACACGACATTAAAATTGCGGATTGTTCAGCTTCTATTTTGGAACACATAACATTAAAATTCCGGAATGTTCAGCTTCTATTTTAGAACATATAACATGACAATTCCAGAATGTTCAGCTTCTGTTTTAGAACATATAACGTTACAATTAGGGAATGTTCAGATTCTATTTTAGAACACATGACATTAAAATTCTGAAATGTTCAGCTTCTATTTTAGAACATAAAACGTAAAAATTCCAGAATGTTCAGCTTCTATTTTAGAACACATGACATTAAAATTCCGGAATGTTCAGCTTTTATTTTAGAACATACAACGTACAATTCCAGAATGTTCAGCTTCTATTTTAGAACATACAACGTACAATTCCCAAATGTTCAGCTTGTATTTTATAACACTTAACGTTACAATTACGGAATGTTCAGATTCTATTTCAGAACACATGACATTAAAATTCCAGAATGTTCAGCTTCTATTTTAGAACATATAACGTTAAAATTCTGGAATGTTAAGCTTCTATTTTAGAAGACAGCGTTAAAATTTCAGAATGTTCAGCTTCTATTTTAGAACATAAAACGTAACAATTCCAGAATGTTCAGCTTCTATTTCAGAACATATAACGTAACAATTCCGGAATGTTAAGCTTCTATTTTAGAAGACAACATTAAAATTTCAGAATGTTCAGCTTCTATTTTAGAACATATAATGAAACAATTGCAGAATGTTGAGCTTCTATTTTAGAAAACATGACATTAAAATTGCGGAATGTTCAGCTTCTATTTTGGAACACATAAAGTTAAAATTCCGGAATGTTCAGCTTCTATTTTAGAACATATAACATAACAATTCCAGAATGTTCTGCTTCTGTTTTAGAACATATAACGTTACAATTAGGGAATGTTCAGCTTCTATTTTAGAACATATAACGTTACAATTCCGGAATGTTCAGCTTCTATTTTAGAACATATAACGAAACTATTGTAGAATGTTCAGCTTCTATTTTAGAACACATGACATTAAAATTGCGGAATGTTCAGCTTCTATTTTGGAACACATAAAGTTAAAATTCCGGAATGTTCAGCTTCTATTTTAGAACATATAACATAACAATTCCAGAATGTTCTGCTTCTGTATTAGAACATATAACGTTACAATTAGGGAATGTTCAGCTTCTATTTTAGAACATATAACGTTACAATTCTGGAATGTTCAGCTTCTATTTTAGAACATATTACATAACAATTCCAGAATGTTCAGCTTCTGTTTAAGAACACATGACATTAAAATTCGGGAATGTTCAGCTTCTATTTTAGAACACATAACGTTAAAATTCCGGAATATTCATCTTCTATTTTAGAACATACAACGTACAATTCCCGAATGTTCAGCTTGTATTTTAGAAGACAATGTTAAAATTTCAGAATGTTCAGCTTCTATTTTAGAACATAAAACGTAAAAATTCCAGAATGTTCAGCTTCTATTTTAGAACACATGACATTAAAATTCCGGAATGTTCAGCTTCTATTTTAGAACATACAACGTACAATTCCCGAATGTTCAGCTTGTATTTTAGAACACTTAACGTTACAATTACGGAATGTTCAGATTCTATTTCAGAACACATGACATTAAAATTCCAGAATGTTCAGCTTCTATTTTAGAAGAAAACGTTAAAATTTCAGAATGTTCAGCTTTTATTTTAGAACACATGACATTAAAATTGCGGAATGTTCAGCTTCTATGTTAGAACATGATGTTAACATTTCGAAATGTTCAGATTCTATTTTAGAACACATGACATTCAAATTTCCGGAATGTTCAGCTTCTATTTTAGAACATACAACGTACAATTCCAGAATGTTCAGCTTCTATTTTACAACATATAACGTTAGAATTTCAGAATGTTCAGCTTTTGTTTTAGAACATATAACGTAACAATTGCAGAATGTTCAGCTTCTATTTTAGAACACATGACATTAAAATTGCGGAATGTTCAGCTTCTATTTTGGAACACATAACATTAAAATTCCGGAATGTTCAGCTTCTATTTTAGAACATATAACATGACAATTCCAGAATGTTCAGCTTCTGTTTTAGAACATATAACTTTACAATTAGGGAATGTTCAGATTCTATTTTAGAACACGACGTTAACATTTCAAAATGTTCAGATTCTATTTTAGAACACATGACATTAAAATTCTGAAATGTTCAGCTTCTATTTTAGAACACATGACATTAAAATTCTGAAATGTTCAGCTTCTATTTTAGAACACATGACATTAAAATTCTGAAATGTTCAGCTTCTATTTTAGAACACATGACATTAAAATTCTGAAATGTTAAGCTTCTATTTTAGAAGACAACGTTAAAATTTCAGAATGTTCAGCTTCTATTTTAGAACATAAAACGTAACAATTCCAGAATGTTCAGCTTCTATTTCAGAACATATAACGTAACAATTCCGGAATGTTAAGCTTCTATTTTAGGAGACAACGTTAAAATTTCAGAATGTTCAGCTTCTATTTTAGAACATATAATGAAACAATTGCAGAATGTTGAGCTTCTATTTTAGAAAACATGACATTAAAATTGCGGAATGTTCAGCTTCTATTTTAGAACACATAACGTTAAAATTCCGGAATATTCATCTTCTATTTTAGAACATATAACGTAACAATTTCAGAATGTTCAGCTTCTATTTTAGAACACGACGTTAACATTTCAAAATGTTCAGCTTCTATTTTAGAACATAAAACGTAAAAATTCCAGAATGTTCAGCTTCTATTTTAGAACACATGACATTAAAATTCCGGAATGTTCAGCTTCTATTTTAGAACATACAACGTACAATTCCAGAATGTTCAGCTTCTATTTTAGAACATACAACGTACAATTCCCGAATATTCAGCTTGTATTTTAGAACACTTAACGTTACAATTACGGAATGTTAAGAATCTATTTCAGAACACGTGACATTAAAATTCCAGAATGTTTAGCTTCTATTTTAGAACATATAATGTTTAAATTTCAGAACGTTCAGCTTTTATTTTAGAACATATAACGAAACTATTCTAGAATGTTCAGCTTCTATTTTAGAACACATGACATTAAAATTGCGGAATGTTCAGCTTCTATTTTGGAACACATAACGTTAAAATTCCTTAATGTTCAGCTTCTATTTTAGAACATACATCATAACAATTCCAGAATGTTCAGCTTCTGTTTTAGAACATATAACGTTACAATTAGGGAATGTTCAGCTTCTATTTTAGAACATATAACGTTACAATTCCGGAATGTTCAGCTTCTATTTTAGAACATACAACGTACAATCACAGAATGTTCAGCTTCTATTTTAGAACACATGACATTAAAATTGCGGAATGTTCAGCTTGTATTTTGGAACACATAACGTTAAAATTCCGGAATATTCTTCTTCTATTTTACAACATATAACGTAACAATTCCAGAATGTTCAGCTTCTATTTTAGAACACGACGTTAACATTTCGAAATGTTCAGATTCTATTTTAGAACATACAACGTACAATTCCCGAATGTTCAGCTTCTATTTTAGAACATATAACGTTACAATTCCGGAATGTTCAGCTTCTATTTTAGAACATATTACATAACAATTCCAGAATGTTCAGCTTCTATTTTAGAACACGACGTTAACATTTCAAAATGTTCAGCTTCTATTTTAGAACATAAAACGTTACAATTTCGGAATGTTCAGCTTCTGTTTTAGAACACGATGTTAACATTTCGGCTTCTATTTTAGAACATATAACATAACAATTCCAGAATGTTCAGCTTCTCTTTTAGAACATATGATGCTAAAATTCTGGAATGTTAAGCTTCTAATTTAGAAGACAACGTTAAAATTTCAGAATGTTCATCTTGTATTTTAGAACATATGACGTTAACATTTCGAAATGTTGAGATTCTATTTTAGAACGCATGACAATAAAATTCCGAAATGTTCAGCTTCTATTTTAGAACATATAATGTAAAAATTCCAGAATGTTCAGCTTCTATTTTAGAACACATGACATTAAAATTCCGGAATGTTCAGCTTCTATTTTAGAACATATAACGTAACAATTCCAGAATGTTCAGCTTCTCTTTTAGAACACACGACATTAAAATTCAGGAATGTTCAGCTTCTATTTTATAACATAAAATGTAACAATTCCGGAATGTTCAGCCTCTGTTTTTGAACATATAACGGAACAACTCCGGAATGTATAGCTTCTGTTTTAGAACATATAACATTACAGTTTCGGAATGTTCAGCTTCTATTTCAGAACATATAACTTAACAATTCCAGAATGTTCAGCTTCTGTTTTGGAGCATATGACATTAAAATTCGGGAATGTTCAGCTTTTATTTTAGAACATATAACGTTACAATTCCGGAATATTCAGCTTCTATTTTAGAACATACAACGTTACAATTCCGGAATATTCAGCTTCTATTTTAGAACACAATGTTAAGATTTCGAAATGTTCAGATTCTATTTTAGAACGCATGACATTAAAATTCTGAAATGTTCAGTTTCTATGTTAGAACATATAATGTAACAATTCCAGAATGTTCAGCTTCTCTTTTAGAAAATAAAACGTTACAATTATGGAATGTTCAGATTCTATTTTAGAACACGCCATTAAAATTGCGGAATCTTCAGCTTCTATTTTATAACATAAAATGTGACAATTCCGGAATGTTCAGCCTCTATTTTAGAACATATAACGGACCAATTCCGGAATGTTCAGCTTCTGTTTTAGAACATGTAACGTTACAGTTTCGGAATGTTCAGCTTCTATTTCAGAACATAAAACTTAACAATTCCAGAATGTTCAGCTTCTGTTTTGGAGCATATGACATTAAAATTCGGGAATGTTCAGATTCTACTTTAGAACACATGACATTGAAATTCAGGAATGTTCACCTTCTATTTTGGAACATATAACGTTACAATTCCAGAATGTTCAGCTTCTCTTTTAGAACATATGACGTTAAAATTCTGGAATGTTCAGCTTCTATTTTAGATCATATAATGTAACAATTCCAGAATGTTCAGCTTCTATTTTAGAACATATTACATAACAATTCCAGAATGTTCTGCTTCTGTTTTAGAACGTATAACGTTACAATTTTTGATTGTTCAGCCTCTATTTTCAAACATATAACGTTACAATTTCGGAATGTTCAGCTTCTGTTTTCGAACATATAACGTAACAATTCCGGAATGTTCTGCTTCTGTTTTAAGAGATAAGATAAGATAAGATTGAACTTTATTCATCCCGAAGGAAATTGTTGTGCCATAGATGCTCAGTATTTACAAAAAGTACAAAACGCAACACAATTAACATCACACAGTGTATAGAGAAACAAGTTTAAAAAAAGAGATAAGAACTGAGGATTGATAAGTACAAATAGGAGGGGAAAAGTACTTTTCTCATCAATAGTGAGAAATCAAATAACTGAAAAATAACCATATTGCACAGATAACATCAGTAATGTAGTGTTAATTGAACAGCATTACCATATGTGAAGTACTGCACATGCCAATAAAAACTGATGACAGTAATGGTGTTATTGCACATGAAATAAATAAATAAAGGTGGTAATATGAAAGCCGTATTATTGCATATGATAGTAGAAAAGATGATGATATTAAAGCCGTATTATTGCACTGATGCTGGTGTTCATAAAGTCCAGTATTGTCAACTGTCCGTCCAGCAGAAAGGGGAGGAGTTATAGAGTCTGATGGCCACAGGGAGAAAAGACCTCCTGTGACGCTCTGTTGAGCATCTCGGTGGTCTCAGTCTACGGCTGAAGGTGCACTGGTAGGACTCCAGAGTGGCATGCAGGGGATGAGAGGTGTTGTCTCTGATACTGAGTAGCTTCCTCAGCATCCTCTTCTCCGACACCTCCGCCAAAGACTCTAGTTCCACTCCCAGGACAGAACCCGCCTTCCTGATGAGCTTGCTGAGTCTGTCGGCGTCGGCTACCTTCACCCTGCTGCCCCAGCACACTACAGCGTAGAAGATGACACTGGCCACCACCGAGTGATAGAACGTCTGCAGCATGGTTCTGCAGACATTAAAGGATCTGAGTCTCCTGAGTAGATACAGTCGACTCAGACCCTTCTTGTACAGATCTTGTGAGTTTTTTGTCCAGTCCATTTTATTGTCGAGGTGGACACCAAGGTATTTGTAATCCTCCACGATGTCCACCTCTGTGCCCCTGATGCTGACTGGGTTAAGAGTGGTCCTGTGTTTTCTAAAGTCAAAAACCAGCTCTTTGGTTTTTGTAATGTTGAGCTGGAGATGATTTAGGTCACACCATCCCACAAACCTGTCCACAACTCCTCTGTACTCAGCCTCCTGATCTCTGTTGATACAGCCCACTATGGCAGAGTCGTCTGAAAACTTCTGCAGATGGCAGGAAGGTGAGCTGTGTCTGAAGTCCGAGGTGAAGAGCGTGAAGAGGAAAGGAGACAAGACTGTCCCCTGAGGGACCCCCGTGCTGCTCACTATGGTGTCCGACGTGACATTCTGCAGCCTCACATACTGTGGCCGATGTGAGATAGTTAGTGATCCAGGCCACTAGTGGAGCATCCACCTGCATGTCCAGAAGCTTGGTCCTCAGGAGGGCGGGTCGGACGCTGTTGAAAGCACTGGAGAAGTCAAAAAACATGATGTTCAGCAGAAAGAGGACGGCGTCTTCCACTCCAATGCGAGGCTGATAGGCAAACTGCAGGGGGTCCAGTGATGGTCCAGTCAGGGAGCGTAGGTGCTTCAGAACCAGACGTTCCATTGACTTCATCACATGAGAAGTCAGAGCCACTGGTCTGTAGTCACTGTGGGTGTTTGGATGCTTTTTCTTGGGGACAGGAACAAGGCAGGATGTTTTCCACATAGAGGGGACAACCATCAGACTCAGGCTCAGGTTGAAGATGTGCCTGAAAACTGCGCACAGCTGGGTAGCACAGCCCTTAAGCACAGCCCTTAAGCACTCTGGGGCTGATGCCGTCGGGACCTGCAGCTTTGCCAGGTCTTAGTCTGCTGAACTCTCTTCTCACCTCTTCAGCAGTGATGGTGAAGGGTCCTGACGGGGGATGAGAAGAGTGAACAGGAGCAGCTGCTGGTGTTGTGGGGAGATGGTGAGGTGGAGGTGTCGAAGTAGAGGGCAGAGAATGCTGCAGTGAAGGAGGAGGAGGGAGAGCAGCAGGGGATGGGGTGTCGTTAGGGGAGCAGGGGGGTGAGTGGGCAGAGGCCATCTCATCAAACCTGTTGAAAAACAGGTTCAGCTCATTGGCCTCATCCAGGTCTCCCACCATCCCCCGATCCGTCTTTGTCCCATGGCCAGTGATGGTTCTGAGGCCACTCCACACCTCCCTCATGTTCTTTTGTTGGAGTTTACTCTCCAACTTCCTCCTATAACACTCCTTGCCCTCCTTTATTTTCTCCCTCTGTTCTATCTGCACCTTCTTCATCTCCTCCTTGTCTCCACTCCTGAAGGCTGCCTTCTTCCTGTTTAGTGAAGCTTTGATGTCCTTGGTCACCCAGGGTTTGTTGTTTGGGTAACAGTGCACAGTTTTGGTGGGGATTATGGTGTCCATACAGAAACTGACATAGTCTGTGATGCAGTCAGTGAGTCCATTGATGTCCTCCCCGTGAGCATTACAGAGCACATCCCAGTCGGTCTCCTCAAAACAATCCTGGAGAGTCTGCTCAGCCTCCTGGGACCAGATCCGAACTGTTCTGGTGGCCACTGGTTGCCGCTGGACTTCAGGTGTATAGAGGGGCTTCAGGTGGACCAGGTTGTGGTCAGATCTTCCCAGGGGGGAGGGCTATGGAGCTGTATGCTTCCTTAACATTGGCATACAGCAGGTCCAGTGTTTTATTCTCCCTTGTTGGGCAGTCCACAAACTGTTTGAAGGTGGGGAGTGTTTTTGTCAGAGTGACGTGATTGAAATCACCGGAGATGGATATGAATGCATTTGGATGCCGCGTCTGTAGTCCCCCGGTAACGGAGCTGATGACGTCATCCACACAAGAGGCATTAGCGGAAGGAGGAACGTAAACAATGATAATAATGGCCTGGGAAAACTCTCTGGGCAAATAATATGGACGGAGACTCACTGCCAGCAGTTCGATGTCCGGGCTGCACACACGGTCCTTCACCGTAATGTGTCCGGGGTCACACCACTTGTTGTTCACGTAGAGAGCGAGCCCCCCTCCTTTCTTTTTGCCGCTCTCGTCGTAACTCCGGTCCGCCCGCACAAGTTGGAAGCCGGCCAAACTCAGCACCGAGTCCGGGATGATGTCCTTCAGCCATGTTTCAGTGAAGCACTTCACAGATACCTCCCGAAACACGCTGTCGCTCCTTGTGAGTGATGTTAACTCCTCCATTTTATTTCCCAGTGCTCTTACGTTCCCCATGATGATGGAGGGGAGATACGGACGGTATCTCCTCTTCCTCAGCCATCGTCTCCTACCGCCTCTGCAGCCCCGATATTTCTTCCTGATCTCCTCGGGGATCTCAGGTCTCGTAGTGGCCGCCCCGCTTTTCCGGAGGCTCAACAGCTGATCCCTGCTGTAAACAATGGAGCCCGGCGTCTGCTCCGCGAGAACGGAGGACCGACACGAAAAAAGTGCCGAAATCAATATAAACACTAAAAAGAATGTGCGTAGCCACATCCTTGTGCTAATTACCTGCTACTTTAATTCACAAGAATAGCCAGAAAGGTAAATACACAAGAAAAAAGTAGGAAAAACACAGGACAGACGCGGAGCAACTATGGCTGGCAGCTGCCCTCAGACAGCGCCGGAAGTACTTGCGTCAAACGTAACAAATCCAGAATGTTCAGCTTCTATTTTAGAACATATTACATAACAATTCCAGAATGTTCAGCTTCTGTTTTCGAACATATAACATAACAATTCCGGAATGTTCTGCTTCTGTTTTAGAACGTATAACGTTACAATTTCGGATTGTTCAGCTTATATTTTCAAACATATAACGTTACAATTTCGGATTGTTCAGCTTCTATTTTCGAACATATAACGTAACAATTCCGGAATGTTCTGCTTCTGTTTTAGAACGTATAACGTTACAATTTCGGATTGTTCAGCTTCTATTTTCAAACATATAACGTTACAATTTCGGAATGTTCAGCTTCTATTTTAGAACATATAACGTAACAATTCTGGAATGTTCCGCTTCTGTTTTAGAACGTATAACGTTACAATTTCGGATTGTTCAGCTTCTATTTTAGAACATATAACGTTACAATTTCGGATTGTTCAGCTTCTATTTTGAAACATATAACGTAATGTTCAGCTTCTGTGTTAGAACATGTAACGTTACAATTTCGGAATGTTCAGCTTCTATTTTTGAACATAAAACATAACAATTCCGGAATGTTCAGATTCTGTTTTAGAACATAAAACGTAACAATTGTAGAATGTTCAGCTTCTGTTTTAGAACATATAACCTTACAATTTCGGAATGTTAGGCTTCTGTTGTAGAACATGAAACGTAACAATTGCAGAATGTTCAGCTTCTATTTTAGAACACATAACATTAAAATTGCTGAATATTCAGCTTCTATTTTGGAACACATAACGTTAAAATTCCGGAATGTTCAGCTTCTATTTTAAAAAATATAATGTAACAATTCCAGAATGTTCAGCTTCTGTTTTAGAACATATAACGTTACAATTAGGGAATGTTCAGCTTCTATTTTGGAACATATAACGTTACAATTCCGGAATGTTCGGCTTCTATTTTAGAACATATACTTTAACAATTCCAGAATGTTCAGCTTCTATTTTAGAACATATGACGTTAAAATTCCGGAATGTTCGGTTTTGTTATTAAGAACACAACGTTACAATTTCTAAATGTTAAACTTCTATTTTAAAACATATAACGTTACAGTTTCGGAATGTTCAGCTTCTATTTTAGAACACATAACATTAAAATTCCGGAATGTTCAGCTTCTATATTAGAACATATAACGTAACAATTCCAGAATGTTCAGCTTCTCTTTTAGAACATATGACGTTAAAATTCTGGAATGTTAAACTTCTATTTTAGAAGACGACGTTAAAATTTCAGAATGTTCAACTTCTATTTTAAAACATATAACGTTACAATTCCGGAATGTTCAGCTTCTATTTTGAAAAGTATAACGTTACAATTCCGGAATGTTCAGCTTCTATTTTGGAACACATAACGTTACAATTCCGGAATGTTCAGTTTTGTTCTTTAGAACACAAAGCTAAAATTCCACAATGTTCAGCTTCTATTTTAAAACATATAACATAACAATTCTGGAATGTTCAGCTTCTGTGTTAGAACGTGTAATGTTACAATTTCTGAATGTTCAGCTTCTATTTTAGAACACAAAACATAACAATTCCGGAATGTTCAGCTTCTGTTTTAGAACATAAAACGTAACAATTCCAGAATGTTCAGCTTCTATTTTAGAACCTATAACGTAACAATTCCGGAATGTTCAGCTTCTGTTTTAGAACGTATAACTTTACAATTTCGGAATGTTCAGCTTCTGTTTTAGAACATCAAACGTAACAATTGTAGAATGTTCAGCTTCAATTTTAGAACACATGATGTTAAAATTTCAGAATGTTCAGCTTCTATTTTAGAACATATAACGTTAAAATTCCGGAATGTTCAGCTTCTATTTTAGAACGTATAACGTTACGATACCGGAAAGTTCAGCTTCTATTTTAGAACATATAACGTTTCAATTTCGGAAAGTTCAGCTTCTATTTTAGAACATATAACATCGTCTATTTGAGAACACAATGTTAACATTTCGAAATGTTCAGATTCTATTTTAGAACACATGACATTAAAATTCTGAAATTTTCAGCTTCTATTTTAGAACACATGACATTAAAATTCCGGAATGTTCAGCTTCTATTTTAGAACATATAACGGAACAATTCCGGAATATTCCACTTCTATTTTAAAACATATAACGTTACAATTCCGGAATGTTCAGCTTCTGTGTTAGAACATAAAATGTAACAATTCCACAATGTTCAGCTTCTATTTTAGAACATATAACGTTAGAATTTCGGAAACTTCAGCTTCTATTATAGAACATATTACGTAACAAATCCAGAATGTTCAGCTTCTATTTTAAAACATATAACGTAACAATTCCGGAAAATTCCGCTTCTGTTTTAAAACGTGTAACGTTAAAATTTCAGAATGTTCAGCTCCTATTTTAGAACATATAACGTTACAACTCCAAAATGTTCAGCTTCTGTGTTAGAACTTAAATGTAACAATTCCATAATGTTCAGCTTCTATTTTAGAACGTATAATGTTACAATTTTGGAATGTTCAGCTTCTGTTTTAGAACTTCAAATGTAACAATTCCAGAAAGTTCAGCTTCTATTTTAGAACATATAACCTAACAATTCCGGAAAGTTCCGCTTCTGTTTTAGAATGTATAACGTTACAATTTCGGAATGTTCAGCTTCTATTTTAGAACTTATAACATAACAATTCTAGAATGTTCAACTTCTGTTTTAGAACATGAAACGTAACAATTCTAGAATGTTCAGCTTCTATTTTAGAACACATGACATTAAAATTCAGGAATGTTCAGCTTCTATTTTAGAACACGACGTTAACATTTCAAAATGTTCAGCTTCTATTTTAGAACATAAAATGTAAAAATTCCAGAATGTTCAGCTTCTGTTTTAGAACATATAACGTTACAATTAGGGAATGTTCAGATTCTATTTTAGAACACGACGTTAACATTTCAAAATGTTCAGATTCTATTTTAGAACACATGACATTAAAATTATGAAATGTTCAGCTTCTATTTTGGAACACGACATTAAAATTCCGGAATGTTCAGCTTCTATTTTAGAACATACAACGTACAATTCCAGAATGTTCACATCTTCTATTTTAGAACATATAACGTAACAATTCCAGAATGTTCAGCTTTTCTTATAGAACATATGATATTAAAATTCTGTAATGTTACGCTTCTATTTTAGAAGACAACGTTAAAATTTCAGACTGTTCAGCTTCTATTTTAGAACATATAACGTTACAATTTCAGAATGTTCAGCTTCTGTTTTAGAACGTCAAACGTAACAATTCCTGAATGTTCAGCTCCTATTTTAGAACATATTACATAACAATTCCAGAATGTTCAGCTTCTATTTTAGAACACATAACGTTAAAATTCCGGAATATTCATCTTCTATTTTAGAACACATAACGTAACCATTACAGAATGTTCAGCTTCTATTTTAGAACACGATGTTAAAATTTCCAAATGTTCAGATTCTATTTTAGAACATATTACATAACAATTCCAGAATGTTCAGCTTCTATTTTAGAACACGAAGTTAACATTTTGAAATGTTCAGATTCTATTTTAGAACACATGACATTAAAATTCTGAAATGTTCAGCTTCTATTTTAGAACATACAACGTACAATTCCCGAATGTTCAGCTTGTATTTTAGAACACTTAACGTTACAATTACGGAATGTTCAGATTCTATTTCAGAAAACATGATATTAAAATTCCAGAATGTTCAGTTTCTATTTTAGAAAATACAACGTACAATTCCAGAATGTTCAGCTTCTATTTTAGAACATATAACGTTAAAAATCTTTAATGTTACGCTTCTATTTTAGAAGACAACGTTAAAATTTCAGATTGTTCTGCTTCTATTTTAGAACGTATAATGTTACAATTTCGGAATGTTCAGCTTCTGTTTTAGAACACGATGTTAACATTCCGAAATGTTCAGATTCTATTTTAGAACATATTACATAACAATTCCAGAATGTTCAGCTTCTGTTTTAGAACACATGACATTAAAATTCAGGAATGTTCACCTTCTATTTTAGAAAACATAACGTTAGAATTTCAGAATGTTCAGCTTTTGTTTTAGAACATATAACGTAACAATGGCAGAATGTTCAGCTTCTATTTTAGAACACATGACATTAAAATTGTGGAATGTTCAGCTTCTATTTTGGAACACATAACATTAAAATTCCAGAATGTTCAGCTTCTGTTTTAGAACATATAACGTTACAATTAGGGAATGTTCAGCTTCTATTTTAGAACATATAACGTTACAATTCGGGAAGGTTCAGCTTCTATTTTAGAACATATTACATAACAATTCCAGAATGTTCTGCTTCTGTTTTAGAACATATAACATTAAAATTCTGGAATGTTAAGCTTCTATTTTAGAAGACAACGTTAAAATTTCAGAATGTTCAGCTTCTATTTTAGAACATAAAACGTAACAATTCCAGAATGTTCAGCTTCTATTTCAGAACATATAACGTAACAATTCCGGAATGTTAAGCTTCTATTTTAGAAGACAACGTTAAAATTTCAGAATGTTCAGCTTCTATTTTAGAACATAAAACGTAACAATTCCAGAATGTTCAGCTTCTATTTCAGAACATATAACGTAACAATTCCGGAATGTTAAGCTTCTATTTTAGAAGACAACGTTAAAATTTCAGAATGTTCAGCTTCTATTTTAGAACATATAACGAAACAATTGCAGAATGTTGAGCTTCTATTTTAGAACACATGACATTAAAATTCTGAAATGTTCAGCTTCTATTTTAGAACATAAAACGTAAAAATTCCAGAATGTTCAGCTTCTATTTTAGAACACATGACATTAAAATTCCGGAATGTTCAGCTTCTATTTTAGAACATACAACGTACAATTCCAGAATGTTCAGCTTCTATTTTAGAACATACAACGTACAATTCCAGAATGTTCAGCTTCTATTTTAGAACATACAACGTACAATTCCCGAATGTTCAGCTTGTATTTTAGAACACTTAACGTTACAATTACGGAATGTTCAGATTCTATTTCAGAACACATGACATTAAAATTCCAGAATGTTCAGCTTCTATTTTAGAACATATATCGTTAAAATTCTGGAATGTTAAGCTTCTATTTTAGAAGACAACGTTAAAATTTCAGAATGTTCAGCTTCTATTTTAGAACATAAAACGTAACAATTCCAGAATGTTCAGCTTCTATTTCAGAACATATAACGTAACAATTCCGGAATGTTAAGCTTCTATTTTAGAAGACAACGTTAAAATTTCAGAATGTTCAGCTTCTATTTTAGAACATATAACGAAACAATTGCAGAATGTTGAGCTTCTATTTTAGAACACATGACATTAAAATTGCGGAATGTTCTGCTTCTATTTTGGAACACATAAAGTTAAAATTCCGGAATGTTCAGCTACTATTTTAGAACATATAAGGTTACAATTCCGGAATGTTCAGCTTCTATTTTAGAACATATTACATAACAATTCCAGAATGTTCAGCTTCTGTTTTAGAACACATGACATTAAAATTCGGGAATGTTCACCTTCTATTTTAGAACACATAACGTTAAAATTCCGGAATATTCATCTTCTATTTTAGAACATATAACCTAACAATTCCAGAATGTTCAGCTTCTATTTTAGAACACATGACATTAAAATTGCGGAATGTTCAGCTTCTATTTTGGAACACATGACATTAAAATTCCGGAATGTTCAGCTTCTATTTTAGAACATATAACATGACAATTCCAGAATTTTCAGCTTCTGTTTTAGAACATATAACGTTACAATTAGAGAATGTTCAGATTCTATTTTAGAACACGACGTTAACATTTCAAAATGTTCAGATTCTATTTTAGAACACATGACATTAAAATTGTGAAATGTTCAGCTTCTATTTTAGAACATAAAACGTAAAAATTCCAGAATGTTCAGCTTCTATTTTAGAACACATGACATTAAAATTCCGGAATGTTCAGCTTCTATTTTAGAACATACAACGTACAATTCCAGAATGTTCAGCTTCTATTTTAGAACATACAACCTACAATTTCCGAATGTTCAGCTTGTATTTTAGAACACATAAAGTTAAACTTCCAGAATATTCACCTTCTATTTTAGAACATATAACCTAACAATTCCAGAATGTTCTGCTTCTGTTTTAGAACATATAACGTTACTATTAGGGAATGTTCAGCTTCTATTTTAGAACATATAAGGTTACAATTCCGGAATGTTCAGCTTCTATTTTAGAACATATTACATAACAATTCCAGAATGTTCAGCTTCTGTTTTAGAACACATGACATTAAAATTCGGGAATGTTCACATTCTATTTTAGAACACATAACGTTAAAATTCCAGAATATTCATCTTCTATTTTAGAACATATAACCTAACAATTCCAGAATGTTCTGCTTCTGTTTTAGAACATATAACGTTACAATTAGGGAATGTTCAGCTTCTATTTTAGAACATATAAGGTTACAATTCCGGAATGTTCAGCTTCTATTTTGGAACACATAACACGACAATTCCAGAATGTTCAGCTTCTGTTTTAGAACATATGACGTTACAATTACGGAATGTTCAGATTCTATTTTAGAACACGACGTTAACATTTCGAAATGTTCAGATTCTATTTTAGAACACATGACATTAAAATTCTGAAATGTTCAGCTTCTATTTTAGAACATAAAACGTAAAAATTCCAGAATGTTCAGCTTCTATTTTAGAACACATGACATTAAAATTCCGGAATTTTCAGCTTCTATTTTAGAACATACAACGTACAATTCCAGAATGTTCAGCTTCTATTTTAGAACATACAACGTACAATTCCAGAATGTTCAGCTTCTATTTTAGAACATATAACGTTAAAATTCTGGAATGTTAAGCTTCTATTTTAGAAGACAACGTTAAAATTTCAGAATGTTCAGCTTCTATTTTAGAACATAAAACGTAACAATTCCAGAATGTTCAGCTTCTATTTTAGAACATAAAACTTAACAATTCCAGAATGTTCAGCTTCTATTTTAGAACATAAAACTTAACAATTCCAGAATGTTCAGCTTCTGTTTTAGAACACATGACATAAAAATTCGGGAATGTTCAGCTTCTATTTTAGAACACACAACGTTAAAATTCCGGAATATTCATCTTCTATTTTAGAACATATAACGTAACAATTCCAGAATGTTCAGCTTCTATTTTAGAACACGACGTTAACATTTCAAAATGTTCAGCTTCTATTTTAGAACATAAAACGTAAAAATTCCAGAATGTTCATCTTCTATTTTAGAACACATGACATTAAAATTCCGGAATGTTCAGCTTCTATTTTAGAACACATGACACTAAAATTGCGGAATGTTCAGCTTCTATTTTAGAACACATAACGTTAAAATTCCGGAATATTCATCTTCTATTTTAGAATATATAACGTAACAATTCCAGAATGTTGAGCTTCTATTTTAGAACACGACATTAACATTTCAAAATGTTCAGCTTCTATTTTAGAACACAAAACGTAAGAATTCCAGAATGATCAGCTTCTCTTATAGAACATATGACATTAAAATTCTGTAATGTTACGCTTCTATTTTAGAAGACAACGTTAAAATTTCATTTTGTTCAGCTTCTATTTTAGAACATACAACGTACAATTCCAGAATGTTCAGCTTCTACTTTACAACATATAACGTTAGAATTTCAGAATGTTCAGCTTTTGTTTTAGAACACGATGTTAACATTTCGAAATGTTCATATTCTATTTTAGAACATATTACATAACAATTCCAGAATGTTCAGCTTCTGTTTTAGAACACATGACATTAAAATTCGGGAATGTTCAG
Source organism: Pterois miles (assembly GCA_947000775.1). Lineage (NCBI taxonomy): Eukaryota > Metazoa > Chordata > Actinopteri > Perciformes > Scorpaenidae > Pterois > Pterois miles. Next base: position 72,613 of record CAMQGK010000218.1, read on the forward strand.
CTTCTATTTTAGAACACATAACGTTAAAATTCCGGAATATTCATCTTCTATTTTAATACATACAACGTACAATTCCCGAATGTTCAGCTTGTATTTTAGAAGACAATGTTAAAATTTCAGAATGTTCAGCTTCTATTTTACAACATATAATGTTTAAATTTCAGAACGTTCAGCTTTTATTTTAGAACATATAACGAAACTATTGTAGAATGTTCACCTTCTATTTTAGAACACATGACATTAAAATTGCGGAATGTTCAGCTTCTATTTTGGAACACATAACGTTAAAATTCCGGAATGTTCAGCTTCTATTTTAGAACATATAACATAACAATTCCAGAATGTTCAGCTTCTGTTTTAGAACACATGACATTAAAATTGTGGAATGTTCAGCTGCTATTTTGGAACACATAACGTTAAAATTTCAGAATGTTCAGCTTCTGTTTTAGAACACATGACATTAAAATTCAGGAATGTTCAGCTTCTATTTTAGAACATAAAACATACAATTCCAGAATGTTCAGCTTCCATTTTTGAACACATGACATTAAAATTCCGGAATGTTCAACTTCTATTTTACAATATACAACGTACAATTCCTGATATGTTCAGCTTCTATTTTAGAACATATTACATAACAATTCCAGAATGATCAGCTTCTGTTTTAGAACACATGACATTAAAATTCAGGAATGTTCACCTTCTATTTTAGAACACGATGTTAACATTTCGAAATGTTCAGATTCTATTTAAGAACATAATACATAACAATTCCAGAATGTTCAGCTTCTATTTTAGAACATATAACATAACAATTCCAGAATGTTCTGCTTCTGTTTTAGAACATATAACGTTACAATTAGGGAATGTTCACCTTCTATTTTAGAACATATAACGTTACAATTCTGGAATGTTCAGCTTCTATTTTAGAACATATTACATAACAATTCCAGAATGTTCAGCTTCTATTTTAGAACATATTACATAACAATTCCAGAATGTTCAGCTTCTATTTTAGAACATACAACGTACAATTCCCGAATGTTCAGCTTGTATTTTAGAACACTTAACGTTACAATTACGGAATGTTCAGATTCTATTTCAGAACACATGACATTAAAATTCCAGAATGTTCAGCTTCTATTTTAGAACATATAACGTCAAAATTCTGGAATGTTAAGCTTCTATTTTAGAAGAAAACGTTAAAATTTCAGAATGTTCAGCTTTTATTTTAGAACACATGACATTAAAATTGCGGAATGTTCAGCTTCTATGTTAGAACATGATGTTAACATTTCGAAATGTTCAGATTCTATTTTAGAACACATGACATTAAAATTCCGGAATGTTCAGCTTCTATTTTAGAACATACAACGTACAATTCCTGAATGTTCAGCTTGTATTTTATAACACTTAACGTTACAATTACGGAATGTTCAGATTCTATTTCAGAACACATGACATTAAAATTCCAGAATGTTCAGCTTCTATTTTAGAACATATAACGTTAAAATTCTGGAATGTTAAGCTTCTATTTTAGAAGACAACGTTAAAATTTCAGAATGTTCAGCTTCTATTTTAGAACATAAAACGTAACAATTCCAGAATGTTCAGCTTCTATTTCAGAACATATAACGTAACAATTCCGGAATGTTAAGCTTCTATTTTAGAAGACAACGTTAAAATTTCAGAATGTTCAGCTTCTATTTTAGAAAACATGACATTAAAATTGCGGAATGTTCAGCTTCTATTTTAGAACACATAACGTTAAAATTCCGGAATATTCATCTTCTATTTTAGAACATATAACGTAACAATTCCAGAATGTTCAGCTTCTATTTTAGAACACGACGTTAACATTTCAAAATGTTCAGCTTCTATTTTAGAACATAAAACGTAAAAATTCCAGAATGTTCAGCTTCTATTTTAGAACACATGACATTAAAATTCCGGAATGTTCAGCTTCTATTTTAGAACATACAACGTACAATTCCCGAATGTTCAGCTTGTATTTTAGAACACTTAACGTTACAATTCCAGAATGTTCAGCTTCTATTTTAGAACATATAACGTTAAAATTCTGGAATGTTAAGCTTCTATTTTAGAAGAAAACGTTAAAATTTCAGAATGTTCAGCTTTTATTTTAGAACACATGACATTAAAATTGCGGAATGTTCAGCTTCTATGTTAGAACATGATGTTAACATTTCGAAATGTTCAGATTCTATTTTAGAACACATGACATTCAAATTTCCGGAATGTTCAGCTTCTATTTTAGAACATACAACGTACAATTCCAGAATGTTCAGCTTCTATTTTACAACATATAACGTTAGAATTTCAGAATGTTCAGCTTTTGTTTTAGAACATATAACGTAACAATTGCAGAATGTTCAGCTTCTATTTTAGAACACATGACATTAAAATTGCGGAATGTTCAGCTTCTATTTTGGAACACATAACATTAAAATTCCGAAATGTTCAGCTTCTATTTTAGAACATATAACATGACAATTCCAGAATGTTCAGCTTCTGTTTTAGAACATATAACTTTACAATTAGGGAATGTTCAGATTCTATTTTAGAACACGACGTTGACATTTCAAAATGTTCAGATTCTATTTTAGAACACATGACATTAAAATTCTGAAATGTTCAGCTTCTATTTTAGAACACATGACATTAAAATTCTGAAATGTTCAGCTTCTATTTTAGAACACATGACATTAAAATTCTGAAATGTTCAGCTTCTATTTTAGAACACATGACATTAAAATTCTGAAATGTTAAGCTTCTATTTTAGAAGACAACGTTAAAATTTCAGAATGTTCAGCTTCTATTTTAGAACATAAAACGTAACAATTCCAGAATGTTCAGCTTCTATTTCAGAATATATAACGTAACAATTCCGGAATGTTAAGCTTCTATTTTAGGAGACAACGTTAAAATTTCAGAATGTTCAGCTTCTATTTTAGAACATATAATGAAACAATTGCAGAATGTTGAGCTTCTATTTTAGAAAACATGACATTAAAATTGCGGAATGTTCAGCTTCTATTTTAGAACACATGACGTTAAAATTCCGGAATATTCATCTTCTATTTTAGAACATATAACGTAACAATTCCAGAATGTTCAGCTTCTATTTTAGAACACGACGTTAACATTTCAAAATGTTCAGCTTCTATTTTAGAGCATAAAACGTAAAAATTCCAGAATGTTCAGCTTCTATTTTAGAACACATGACATTAAAATTCCGGAATGTTCAGCTTCTATTTTAGAACATACAACGTACAATTCCAGAATGTTCAGCTTCTATTTTAGAACATACAACGTACAATTCCCGAATATTCAGCTTGTATTTTAGAACACTTAACGTTACAATTACGGAATGTTAAGAATCTATTTCAGAACACGTGACATTAAAATTCCAGAATGTTTAGCTTCTATTTTAGAACATATAATGTTTAAATTTCAGAACGTTCAGCTTTTATTTTAGAACATATAACGAAACTATTCTAGAATGTTCAGCTTCTATTTTAGAACACATGACATTAAAATTGCGGAATGTTCAGCTTCTATTTTGGAACACATAACGTTAAAATTCCTTAATGTTCAGCTTCTATTTTAGAACATACATCATAACAATTCCAGAATGTTCAGCTTCTGTTTTAGAACATATAACGTTACAATTAGGGAATGTTCAGCTTCTATTTTAGAACATATAACGTTACAATTCCGGAATGTTCAGCTTCTATTTTAGAACATACAACGTACAATCACAGAATGTTCAGCTTCTATTTTAGAACACATGACATTAAAATTGCGGAATGTTCAGCTTGTATTTTGGAACACATAACGTTAAAATTCCGGAATATTCTTCTTCTATTTTAGAACATATAACGTAACAATTCCAGAATGTTCAGCTTCTATTTTAGAACACGACGTTAACATTTCGAAATGTTCAGATTCTATTTTAGAACATACAACGTACAATTCCCGAATGTTCAGCTTCTATTTTAGAACATATAACGTTACAATTCCGGAATGTTCAGCTTCTATTTTAGAACATATTACATAACAATTCCAGAATGTTCAGCTTCTATTTTAGAACACGACGTTAACATTTCAAAATGTTCAGCTTCTATTTTAGAACATAAAACGTTTCAATTTCGGAATGTTCAGCTTCTGTTTTAGAACACGATGTTAACATTTCGAAATGTTCATATTCTATTTTAGAACATATTACATAACAATTCCAGAATGTTCAGCTTCTGTTTTAGAACACATGACATTAAAATTCGGGAATGTTCAGCTTCTATTTTAGAACACATAACGTTAAAATTCCGAAATATTCATCTTCTATTTTAGAACATATAACGTAACAATTCCAGAATGTTCAGCTTCTATTTTAGAACATATAACGTTAAAATTCTGGAATGTTAAGCTTCTATTTTAGAACATATAACGTTACAATTAGGGAATGTTCATCTTCTATTTTAGAACATATAACCTTACAATTCCGGAATGTTCAGCTTCTATTTTAGAACATATTACATTAAAATTCCAGAATGCTCAGCTTCTGTTTTAGAACACATGATATTAAAATTCCGGAATGTTCAGCTTCTATTTTACAACATATAACGTTAGAATTTCAGAATGTTCAGCTTTTGTTTTAGAACATACAATGTACAATTCCAGAATGTTCAGCTTCTATTTTAGAACATATAACGTTAAAATTCTGGAATGTTAAGCTTCTATTTTAGAAGACAACGTTAATATTTCAGAATGTTCAGCTTCTATTTTAGAACATACAACGTACAATTCCAGAATGTTCAGCTTCTATTTTAGAACATACAGCGTACAATTCCCGAATGTTCAGCTTGTATTTTACAACACTTAACGTTACAATTACGGAATGTTCAGCTTCTATTTCAGAACACATGACATTAAAATTCCAGAATGTTCAGCTTTTATTTTAGAAAATACAACGTACAATTCCAGAATGTTCAGCTTCTATTTTAGAACATATAACGTTAAAATTCTGGAATGTTAAGCTTCTATTTTAGAAGACAACGTTAAAATTTCAGAATGTTCAGCTTCTAGTTTAGAACATAAAACGTAACAATTCCAGAATGTTCAGCTTCTATTTCAGAACATATAACGTAACAATTCCGGAATGATAAGCTTCTATTTTAGAAGACAACGTTAAAATTTCAGAATGTTCAGCTTCTATTTTAGAACATATAATGAAACAATTGCAGAATGTTGAGCTTCTATTTTATAAAACATGAAATTAAAATTGCGGAATGTTCAGCTTCTATTTTAGAACACATAACGTTAAAATTCCGGAATATTCATCTTCTATTTTAGAACATATAACGTAACAATTCCAGAATGTTCAGCTTCTATTTTAGAACACGACGTTAACATTTCAAAATGTTCAGCTTCTATTTTTGAACATAAAACGTAAAAATTCCAGAATGTTCAGCTTCTATTTTAGAACACGACGTTAACATTTCAAAATGTTCAGCTTCTATTTTAGAACATAAAACGTTACAATTTCGGAATGTTCAGCTTCTGTTTTAGAACACGATGTTAACATTTCGAAATGTTCATATTCTATTTTAGAACATATTACATAACAATTCCAGAATGTTCAGCTTCTGTTTTAGAACACATGACATTAAAATTCGGGAATGTTCAGCTTCTATTTTAGAACATATAATGTAAAAATTCCAGAATGTTCAGCTTCTGTTTTAGAACATAAAACGTTACAATTAGGGAATGTTCAGATTCTATTTTAGAACACATGACATTAAAATTCCGGAATGTTCAGCTTCTATTATATAACATAAAATGTGACAATTCCGGAATGTTCAGCCTCTATTTTAGAACATATAACGGAACAATTCTGGAATGGTCAGCTTCTCTTTTAGAACATATAATGTAACAATTCCAGAATGTTCAGCTTCTATTTTAGAACATATGACGTTAAAATTCCGGAATGTTCAGTTTTGTTATTAAGAACACAACGTTACAATTTCGGAATGTTCAACTTCTATTTTAAAACATACAACGTTACAATTCCGGAATGTTCAGCTTCTATTTTTGAACATATAACGTAACAATTCTCGAATGTTCAGCTTGTATTTTGGAACACATAACGTAACAATTCCGGAATGTTCAGATTCTATTTCACAACACATGACATTAAAATTCCGGAATGTTCAGCTTCTATTTTAGAACATATAACGTAACAATTCCAGAATGTTCAGATTCTAATTTAGAACACATGACATTAAAATCCTGAAATGTTCAGCTTCTATTTTATAACATATAACGTAAAAATTCCAGAATTTTCAGCTTCTATTTTAGAACACATGACATTAAAATTCCGGAATGTTCAGTTTTGTTATTAAGAACACAACGTTACAATTTCCGAATGTTCAACTTCTATTTTAGAACATATAACGTTACAGTTTCGGAATGTTCAGCTTCTATTTCAGAACATATAACTTAACAATTCCAGAGTGTTCAGCTTCTGTTTTGGAGCATATGACATTAAAATTCGGGAATGTTCAGCTTTTATTTTAGAACACACAATGTTAAAATTCAGGAATGTTTAGCTTCTATTTTAGAACATATAACATAACAATTCCAGAATGTTCAGATTCTATTTTAGAACACATGAAAATAAAATTTCGGAATGTTCAGCTTCTATTTTAGAACATATAACGTTAAAATTTCAGAATGTTCAGTTTTGTCATTAAGAACATAACGTTACAATTTCGGAATGTTCAACTTCTATTTTAAAACATATAACGTTACAATTCCGGAATGTTCAGCTTCTATTTTAGAACATATAACGTTAAAATTTCAGAATGTTCGGCTTAAATTTTAGAACATTTAACGTAACAATTGCAGAATGTTCAGCTTCTATTTTAGAACATATAATGTAACAATTCCAGAATGTTCAGCTTCTGTTTTAGAACACATGACATAAAAATTCGGGAATGTTCAGCTTCTATTTTAGAACACACAACGTTAAAATTCCGGAATATTCATCTTCTATTTTAGAACATATAACGTAACAATTCCAGAATGTTCAGCTTCTATTTTAGAACACGACGTTAACATTTCAAAATGTTCAGCTTCTATTTTAGAACATAAAACGTAAAAATTCCAGAATGTTCATCTTCTATTTTAGAACACATGACATTAAAATTCCGGAATGTTCAGCTTCTATTTTAGAACACATGACACTAAAATTGCGGAATGTTCAGCTTCTATTTTAGAACACATAACGTTAAAATTCCGGAATATTCATCTTCTATTTTAGAATATATAACGTAACAATTCCAGAATGTTGAGCTTCTATTTTAGAACACGACATTAACATTTCAAAATGTTCAGCTTCTATTTTAGAACATAAAACGTAAGAATTCCAGAATGTTCAGCTTCTCTTATAGAACATATGACATTAAAATTCTGTAATGTTACGCTTCTATTTTAGAAGACAACGTTAAAATTTCAGATTGTTCAGCTTCTATTTTAGAACATACAACGTACAATTCCAGAATGTTCAGCTTCTACTTTACAACATATAACGTTAGAATTTCAGAATGTTCAGCTTTTGTTTTAGAACACGATGTTAACATTTCGAAATGTTCATATTCTATTTTAGAACATATTACATAACAATTCCAGAATGTTCAGCTTCTGTTTTAGAACACATGACATTAAAATTCGGGAATGTTCAGCTTCTATTTTAGAACACATAACGTTAAAATTCCGGAATATTCATCTTCTATTTTAGTACATACAACGTACAATTCCCGAATGTTCAGCTTGTATTTTAGAAGACAATGTTAAAATTTCAGAATGTTCAGCTTCTATTTTACAACATATAATGTTTAAATTTCAGAACGTTCAGCTTTTATTTTAGAACATATAACGAAACTATTGTAGAATGTTCACCTTCTATTTTAGAACACATGACATTAAAATTGCGGAATGTTCAGCTTCTATTTTGGAACACATAACGTTAAAATTCCGGAATGTTCAGCTTCTATTTTAGAACATATAACATAACAATTCCAGAATGTTCAGCTTCTGTTTTAGAACACATGACATTAAAATTGTGGAATGTTCAGCTTCTATTTTGGAACACATAACGTTAAAATTCCCGAATGTTCAGCTTCTATTTTAGAACATATAACATGACAATTCTAGAATGTTCAGCTTCTGTTTTAGAACATATAACGTTACAATTAGGGAATGTTCAGATTCTATTTTAGAACACGACGTTAACATTTCAAAATGTTCAGATTCTATTTTAGAACACATGACATTAAAATTCTGAAATGTTCAGCTTCTATTTTAGAACATAAAACGTAAAAATTCCAGAATGTTCAGCTTCTATTTTAGAACACATGACATTAAAATTCCGGAATGTTCAGCTTCTATTTTAGAACATACAACGTACAATTCCAGAATGTTCAGCTTCTATTTTACAACATATAACGTTAGAATTTCAGAATGTTCAGCTTTTGTTTTAGAACATATAACGTAACAATTGCAGAATGTTCAGCTTCTATTTTAGAACACATGACATTAAAATTGCGGAATGTTCAGCTTCTATTTTGGAACACATAACATTAAAATTCCGGAATGTTCAGCTTCTATTTTAGAACATATAACATGACAATTCCAGAATGTTCAGCTTCTGTTTTAGAACATATAACTTTACAATTAGGGAATGTTCAGATTCTATTTTAGAACACGACGTTAACATTTCAAAATGTTCAGATTCTATTTTAGAACACATGACATTAAAATTCTGAAATGTTCAGCTTCTATTTTAGAACACATGACATTAAAATTCTGAAATGTTCAGCTTCTATTTTAGAACACATGACATTAAAATTCTGAAATGTTCAGCTTCTATTTTAGAACATAAAACGTAAAAATTCCAGAATGTTCAGCTTCTATTTTAGAACACATGACATTAAAATTCCGGAATGTTTAGCTTCTATTTTAGAACATACAACGTACAATTCCTGAATGTTCAGCTTGTATTTTATAACACTTAACGTTACAATTACGGAATGTTCAGATTCTATTTCAGAAGACATGACATTAAAATTCCAGAATGTTCAGCTTCTATTTTAGAACATATAACGTTAAAATTCTGGAATGTTAAGCTTCTATTTTAGAAGACAACGTTAAAATTTCAGAATGTTCAGCTTCTATTTTAGAACATAAAACGTAACAATTCCAGAATGTTCAGCTTCTATTTCAGAACATATAACGTAACAATTCCGGAATGTTAAGCTTCTATTTTAGAAGACAACGTTAAAATTTCAGAATGTTCAGCTTCTATTTTAGAACACATGACATTAAACTTCTGAAATGTTCAGCTTCTATTTTAGAACACATGACATTAAAATTCTGAAATGTTCAGCTTCTATTTTAGAACACATGACATTAAAATTCTGAAATGTTCAGCTTCTATTTTAGAACACATGACATTAAAATTGCGGAATGTTCAGCTTCTATTTTAGAACACATGACGTTAAAATTCCGGAATATTCATCTTCTATTTTAGAACATATAACGTAACAATTCCAGAATGTTCAGCTTCTATTTTAGAACACGACGTTAACATTTCAAAATGTTCAGCTTCTATTTTAGAGCATAAAACGTAAAAATTCCAGAATGTTCAGCTTCTATTTTAGAACACATGACATTAAAATTCCGGAATGTTCAGCTTCTATTTTAGAACATACAACGTACAATTCCAGAATGTTCAGCTTCTATTTTAGAACATACAACGTACAATTCCCGAATATTCAGCTTGTATTTTAGAACACTTAACGTTACAATTACGGAATGTTAAGAATCTATTTCAGAACACGTGACATTAAAATTCCAGAATGTTTAGCTTCTATTTTAGAACATATAATGTTTAAATTTCAGAACGTTCAGCTTTTATTTTAGAACATATAACGAAACTATTCTAGAATGTTCAGCTTCTATTTTAGAACACATGACATTAAAATTGCGGAATGTTCAGCTTCTATTTTGGAACACATAACGTTAAAATTCCTTAATGTTCAGCTTCTATTTTAGAACATACATCATAACAATTCCAGAATGTTCAGCTTCTGTTTTAGAACATATAACGTTACAATTAGGGAATGTTCAGCTTCTATTTTAGAACATATAACGTTACAATTCCGGAATGTTCAGCTTCTATTTTAGAACATATTACATTAAAATTCCAGAATGCTCAGCTTCTGTTTTAGAACACATGATATTAAAATTCCGGAATGTTCAGCTTCTATTTTACAACATATAACGTTAGAATTTCAGAATGTTCAGCTTTTGTTTTAGAACATACAACGTACAATTCCCGAATGTTCAGCTTCTATTTTAGAACATACAATGTACAATTCCAGAATGTTCAGCTTCTATTTTAGAACATATAACGTTAAAATTCTGGAATGTTAAGCTTCTATTTTAGAAGACAATGTTAATATTTCAGAATGTTCAGCTTCTATTTTAGAACATACAACGTACAATTCCAGAATGTTCAGCTTCTATTTTAGAACATACAGCGTACAATTCCCGAATGTTCAGCTTGTATTTTACAACACTTAACGTTACAATTACGGAATGTTCAGCTTCTATTTCAGAACACATGACATTAAAATTCCAGAATGTTCAGCTTCTATTTTAGAAAATACAACGTACAATTCCAGAATGTTCAGCTTCTATTTTAGAACATATAACGTTAAAATTCTGGAATGTTAAGCTTCTATTTTAGAAGACAACGTTAAAATTTCAGAATGTTCAGCTTCTATTTTAGAACATAAAACGTAACAATTCCAGAATGTTCAGCTTCTATTTCAGAACATATAACGTAACAATTCCGGAATGTTAAGCTTCTATTTTAGAAGACAACGTTAAAATTTCAGAATGTTCAGCTTCTATTTTAGAACATATAATGAAACAATTGCAGAATGTTGACCTTCTATTTTATAAAACATGAAATTAAAATTGCGGAATGTTCAGCTTCTATTTTAGAACACATAACGTTAAAATTCCGGAATATTCATCTTCTATTTTAGAACATATAACGTAACAATTCCAGAATGTTCAGCTTCTATTTTAGAACACGACGTTAACATTTCAAAATGTTCAGCTTCTATTTTTGAACATAAAACGTAAAAATTCCAGAATGTTCAGCTTCTATTTTAGAACACATGACATTAAAATTCCGGAATGTTCAGCTTCTATTTTAGAACATACAACGTACAATTCCAGAATGTTCAGCTTCTATTTTAGAACATACAACGTACAATTCCCGAATATTCAGCTTCTATTTTGGAACATATAACGTTACAATTCCGGAATGTTCAGCTTCTATTTTAGAACATATTACATAACAATTCTAGAATGTTCAGCTTCTATTTTAGAACACGACGTTAACATTTCAAAATGTTCAGCTTCTATTTTAGAACATAAAACGTTACAATTTCGGAATGTTCAGCTTCTGTTTTAGAACACGATGTTAACATTTCGAAATGTTCATATTCTATTTTAGAACATATTACATAACAATTCCAGAATGTTCAGCTTCTGTTTTAGAACACATGACATTAAAATTCGGGAATTTTCAGCTTCTATTTTAGAACATATAATGTAAAAATTCCAGAATGTTTAGCTTCTGTTTTAGAACATAAAACGTTACAATTAGGGAATGTTCAGATTCTATTTTAGAACACATGACATTAAAATTCCGGAATGTTCAGCTTCTATTATATAACATAAAATGTGACAATTCCGGAATGTTCAGCCTCTATTTTAGAACATATAACGGAACAATTCTGGAATGTTCAGCTTCTGTTTTAGAACATATAATGTAACAATTCCAGAATGTTCAGCTTCTATTTTAGAACATATGACGTTAAAATTCCGGAATGTTCAGTTTTGTTATTAAGAACACAACGTTACAATTTCGGAATGTTCAACTTCTATTTTAAAACATACAACGTTACAATTCCGGAATGTTCAGCTTCTATTTTTGAACATATAACGTAACAATTCTCGAATGTTCAGCTTGTATTTTGGAACACATAACGTAACAATTCCGGAATGTTCAGATTCTATTTCACAACACATGACATTAAAATTCCGGAATGTTCAGCTTCTATTTTAGAACATATAACGTAACAATTCCAGAATGTTCAGATTCTAATTTAGAACACATGACATTAAAATCCTGAAATGTTCAGCTTCTATTTTATAACATATAACGTAAAAATTCCAGAATTTTCAGCTTCTATTTTAGAACACATGACATTAAAATTCCGGAATGTTCAGTTTTGTTATTAAGAACACAACGTTACAATTTCGGAATGTTCAACTTCTATTTTAGAACATATAACGTTACAGTTTCGGAATGTTCAGCTTCTATTTCAGAACATATAACTTAACAATTCCAGAGTGTTCAGCTTCTGTTTTGGAGCATATGACATTAAAATTCGGGAATGTTCAGCTTTTATTTTAGAACACACAATGTTAAAATTCAGGAATGTTTAGCTTCTATTTTAGAACATATAACATAACAATTCCAGAATGTTCAGATTCTATTTTAGAACACATGAAAATAAAATTTCGGAATGTTCAGCTTCTATTTTAGAACATATAACGTTAAAATTTCAGAATGTTCAGTTTTGTCATTAAGAACATAACGTTACAATTTCGGAATGTTCAACTTCTATTTTAAAACATATAACGTTACAATTCCGGAATGTTCAGCTTCTATTTTAGAACATATAACGTTAAAATTTCAGAATGTTCAGCTTAAATTTTAGAACATTTAACGTAACAATTGCAGAATGTTCAGCTTCTATTTTAGAACATATAATGTAACAATTCCAGAATGTTCAGCTTCTGTTTCAGAACATATAATGTTACAATTAGGGAATGTTCAGATTCTATTTTAGAACACATGAAATTAAAATACGGGAATGTTCAGCTTCTATTTTGGAAAATATACTTTAACAATTCCAGAATGTTTAGCTTCTATTTTAGAACATACAACGTAACAATTCTCGAATGTTCAGCTTGTATTTTGGAACACATAACGTAACAATTCCGGAATGTTCAGATTCTATTTCACAACACATGACATTAAAATTCCGGAATGTTCAGCTTCTATTTTAGAACATATAACATAACAATTCCAATATGTTCAGATTCTAATTTAGAACACATGACATTAAAATCCTGAAATGTTCAGCATCTATTTTAGAACATATAACGAAAAAATTCCTGAATTTTCAGCTTCTATTTTAGAACACATGACATTAAAATTCCGGAATGTTCAGCTTCTATTTTAGAACATATAACATAACAATTCCAGAATGTTCAGCTTCTCTTTTAGAACATATGATGCTAAAATTCTGGAATGTTAAGCTTCTAATTTAGAAGACAACGTTAAAATTTCAGAATGTTCATCTTGTATTTTAGAACATATGACGTTAACATTTCGAAATGTTGAGATTCTATTTTAGAACGCATGACAATAAAATTCCGAAATGTTCAGCTTCTATTTTAGAACATATAATGCAAAAATTCCAGAATGTTCAGCTTCTATTTTAGAACACATGACATTAAAATTCCGGAATGTTCAGCTTCTATTTTAGAACATATAACGTAACAATTCCAGAATGTTCAGCTTCTCTTTTAGAACACACGACATTAAAATTCAGGAATGTTCAGCTTCTATTTTATAACATAAAATGTAACAATTCCGGAATGTTCAGCCTCTGTTTTTGAACATATAACGGAACAACTCCGGAATGTATAGCTTCTGTTTTAGAACATATAACATTACAGTTTCGGAATGTTCAGCTTCTATTTCAGAACATATAACTTAACAATTCCAGAATGTTCAGCTTCTGTTTTGGAGCATATGACATTAAAATTCGGGAATGTTCAGCTTTTATTTTAGAACATATAACGTTACAATTCCGGAATATTCAGCTTCTATTTTAGAACATACAACGTTACAATTCCGGAATATTCAGCTTCTGTTTTAGAACACAATGTTAAGATTTCGAAATTTTCAGATTCTATTTTAGAACGCATGACATTAAAATTCTGAAATGTTCAGTTTCTATGTTAGAACATATAATGTAACAATTCCAGAATGTTCAGCTTCTCTTTTAGAAAATAAAACGTTACAATTATGGAATGTTCAGATTCTATTTTAGAACACGCCATTAAAATTGCGGAATCTTCAGCTTCTATTTTATAACATAAAATGTGACAATTCCGGAATGTTCAGCCTCTATTTTAGAACATATAACGGACCAATTCCGGAATGTTCAGCTTCTGTTTTAGAACATGTAACGTTACAGTTTCGGAATGTTCAGCTTCTATTTCAGAACATAAAACTTAACAATTCCAGAATGTTCAGCTTCTGTTTTGGAGCATATGACATTAAAATTCGGGAATGTTCAGATTCTACTTTAGAACACATGACATTGAAATTCAGGAATGTTCACCTTCTATTTTGGAACATATAACGTTACAATTCCAGAATGTTCAGCTTCTCTTTTAGAACATATGACGTTAAAATTCTGGAATGTTCAGCTTCTATTTTAGATCATATAATGTAACAATTCCAGAATGTTCAGCTTCTATTTTAGAACATATTACATAACAATTCCAGAATGTTCTGCTTCTGTTTTAGAACGTATAACGTTACAATTTTTGATTGTTCAGCCTCTATTTTCAAACATATAATGTTACAATTTCGGAATGTTCAGCTTCTGTTTTCGAACATATAACGTAACAATTCCGGAATGTTCTGCTTCTGTTTTAAGAGATAAGATAAGATAAGATTGAACTTTATTCATCCCGAAGGAAATTGTTGTGCCATAGATGCTCAGTATTTACAAAAAGTACAAAACGCAACACAATTAACATCACACAGTGTATAGAGAAACAAGTTTAAAAAAAGAGATAAGAACTGAGGATTGATAAGTACAAATAGGAGGGGAAAGGTACTTTTCTCATCAATAGTGAGAAATCAAATAACTGAAAAATAACCATATTGCACAGATAACATCAGTAATGTAGTGTTAATTGAACAGCATTACCATATGTGAAGTACTGCACATGCCAATAAAAACTGATGACAGTAATGGTGTTATTGCACATGAAATAAATAAATAAAGGTGGTAATATGAAAGCCGTATTATTGCATATGATAGTAGAAAAGATGATGATATTAAAGCCGTATTATTGCACTGATGCTGGTGTTCATAAAGTCCAGTATTGTCAACTGTCTGTCCAGCAGAAAGGGGAGGAGTTATAGAGTCTGATGGCCACAGGGAGAAAAGACCTCCTGTGACGCTCTGTTGAGCATCTCGGTGGTCTCAGTCTACGGCTGAAGGTGCTCTGGTAGGACTCCAGAGTGGCATGCAGGGGATGAGAGGTGTTGTCTCTGATACTGAGTAGCTTCCTCAGCATCCTCTTCTCCGACACCTCCGCCAAAGACTCTAGTTCCACTCCCAGGACAGAACCCGCCTTCCTGATGAGCTTGCTGAGTCTGTCGGCGTCGGCTACCTTCACCCTGCTGCCCCAGCACACTACAGCGTAGAAGATGACACTGGCCACCACCGAGTGATAGAACGTCTGCAGCATGGTTCTGCAGACATTAAAGGATCTGAGTCTCCTGAGTAGATACAGTCGACTCAGACCCTTCTTGTACAGATCTTGTGAGTTTTTTGTCCAGTCCATTTTATTGTCGAGGTGGACACCAAGGTATTTGTAATCCTCCACGATGTCCACCTCTGTGCCCCTGATGCTGACTGGGTTAAGAGTGGTCCTGTGTTTTCTAAAGTCAAAAACCAGCTCTTTGGTTTTTGTAATGTTGAGCTGGAGATGATTTAGGTCACACCATCCCACAAACCTGTCCACAACTCCTCTGTACTCAGCCTCCTGATCTCTGTTGATACAGCCCACTATGGCAGAGTCGTCTGAAAACTTCTGCAGATGGCAGGAAGGTGAGCTGTGTCTGAAGTCCGAGGTGAAGAGCGTGAAGAGGAAAGGAGACAAGACTGTCCCCTGAGGGACCCCCGTGCTGCTCACTATGGTGTCCGACGTGACATTCTGCAGCCTCACATACTGTGGCCGATGTGAGATAGTTAGTGATCCAGGCCACTAGTGGAGCATCCACCTGCATGTCCAGAAGCTTGGTCCTCAGGAGGGCGGGTCGGACGCTGTTGAAAGCACTGGAGAAGTCAAAAAACATGATGTTCAGCAGAAAGAGGACGGCGTCTTCCACTCCAATGCGAGGCTGATAGGCAAACTGCAGGGGGTCCAGTGATGGTCCAGTCAGGGAGCGTAGGTGCTTCAGAACCAGACGTTCCATTGACTTCATCACATGAGAAGTCAGAGCCACTGGTCTGTAGTCACTGTGGGTGTTTGGATGCTTTTTCTTGGGGACAGGAACAAGGCAGGATGTTTTCCACATAGAGGGGACAACCATCAGACTCAGGCTCAGGTTGAAGATGTGCCTGAAAACTGCGCACAGCTGGGTAGCACAGCCCTTAAGCACTCTGGGGCTGATGCCGTCGGGACCTGCAGCTTTGCCAGGTCTTAGTCTGCTGAACTCTCTTCTCACCTCTTCAGCAGTGATGGTGAAGGGTCCTGACGGGGGATGAGAAGAGTGAACAGGAGCAGCTGCTGGTGTTGTGGGGAGATGGTGAGGTGGAGGTGTCGAAGTAGAGGGCAGAGAATGCTGCAGTGAAGGAGGAGGAGGGAGAGCAGCAGGGGATGGGGTGTCGTTAGGGGAGCAGGGGGGTGAGTGGGCAGAGGCCATCTCATCAAACCTGTTGAAAAACAGGTTCAGCTCATTGGCCTCATCCAGGTCTCCCACCATCCCCCGATCCGTCTTTGTCCCATGGCCAGTGATGGTTCTGAGGCCACTCCACACCTCCCTCATGTTCTTTTGTTGGAGTTTACTCTCCAACTTCCTCCTATAACACTCCTTGCCCTCCTTTATTTTCTCCCTCTGTTCTATCTGCACCTTCTTCATCTCCTCCTTGTCTCCACTCCTGAAGGCTGCCTTCTTCCTGTTTAGTGAAGCTTTGATGTCCTTGGTCACCCAGGGTTTGTTGTTTGGGTAACAGTGCACAGTTTTGGTGGGGATTATGGTGTCCATACAGAAACTGACATAGTCTGTGATGCAGTCAGTGAGTCCATTGATGTCCTCCCCGTGAGCATTACAGAGCACATCCCAGTCGGTCTCCTCAAAACAATCCTGGAGAGTCTGCTCAGCCTCCTGGGACCAGATCCGAACTGTTCTGGTGGCCACTGGTTGCCGCTGGACTTCAGGTGTATAGAGGGGCTTCAGGTGGACCAGGTTGTGGTCAGATCTTCCCAGGGGGGAGGGCTATGGAGCTGTATGCTTCCTTAACATTGGCATACAGCAGGTCCAGTGTTTTATTCTCCCTTGTTGGGCAGTCCACAAACTGTTTGAAGGTGGGGAGTGTTTTTGTCAGAGTGACGTGATTGAAATCACCGGAGATGGATATGAATGCATTTGGATGCCGCGTCTGTAGTCCCCCGGTAACGGAGCTGATGACGTCATCCACACAAAAGGCATTAGCGGAAGGAGGAACGTAAACAATGATAATAATGGCCTGGGAAAACTCTCTGGGCAAATAATATGGACGGAGACTCACTGCCAGCAGTTCGATGTCCGGGCTGCACACACGGTCCTTCACCGTAATGTGTCCGGGGTCACACCACTTGTTGTTCACGTAGAGAGCGAGCCCCCCTCCTTTCTTTTTGCCGCTCTCGTCGTAACTCTGGTCCGCCCGCACAAGTTGGAAGCCGGCCAAACTCAGCACCGAGTCCGGGATGATGTCCTTCAGCCATGTTTCAGTGAAGCACTTCACAGATACCTCCCGAAACACGCTGTCGCTCCTTGTGAGTGATGTTAACTCCTCCATTTTATTTCCCAGTGCTCTTACGTTCCCCATGATGATGGAGGGGAGATACGGACGGTATCTCCTCTTCCTCAGCCATCGTCTCCTACCGCCTCTGCAGCCCCGATATTTCTTCCTGATCTCCTCGGGGATCTCAGGTCTCGTAGTGGCCGCCCCGCTTTTCCGGAGGCTCAACAGCTGATCCCTGCTGTAAACAATGGAGCCCGGCGTCTGCTCCGCGAGAACGGAGGACCGACACGAAAAAAGTGCCGAAATCAATATAAACACTAAAAAGAATGTGCGTAGCCACATCCTTGTGCTAATTACCTGCTACTTTAATTCACAAGAATAGCCAGAAAGGTAAATACACAAGAAAAAAGTAGGAAAAACACAGGACAGACGCGGAGCAACTATGGCTGGCAGCTGCCCTCAGACAGCGCCGGAAGTACTTGCGTCAAACGTAACAAATCCAGAATGTTCAGCTTCTATTTTAGAACATATTACATAACAATTCCAGAATGTTCAGCTTCTGTTTTCGAACATATAACGTAACAATTCCGGAATGTTCTGCTTCTGTTTTAGAACGTATAACGTTACAATTTCGGATTGTTCAGCTTATATTTTCAAACATATAACGTTACAATTTCGGATTGTTCAGCTTCTATTTTCGAACATATAACGTAACAATTCCGGAATGTTCTGCTTCTGTTTTAGAACGTATAACGTTACAATTTCGGATTGTTCAGCTTCTATTTTCAAACATATAACGTTACAATTTCGGAATGTTCAGCTTCTATTTTAGAACATATAACGTAACAATTCTGGAATGTTCCGCTTCTGTTTTAGAACGTATAACGTTACAATTTCGGATTGTTCAGCTTCTATTTTAGAACATATAACGTTACAATTTCGGATTGTTCAGCTTCTATTTTGAAACATATAACGTAATGTTCAGCTTCTGTGTTAGAACATGTAACGTTACAATTTCGGAATGTTCAGCTTCTATTTTTGAACATAAAACATAACAATTCCGGAATGTTCAGATTCTGTTTTAGAACATAAAACGTAACAATTGTAGAATGTTCAGCTTCTGTTTTAGAACATATAACCTTACAATTTCGGAATGTTAGGCTTCTGTTGTAGAACATGAAACGTAACAATTGCAGAATGTTCAGCTTCTATTTTAGAACACATAACATTAAAATTGCTGAATATTCAGCTTCTATTTTGGAACACATAACGTTAAAATTCCGGAATGTTCAGCTTCTATTTTAAAAAATATAATGTAACAATTCCAGAATGTTCAGCTTCTGTTTTAGAACATATAACGTTACAATTAGGGAATGTTCAGCTTCTATTTTGGAACATATAACGTTACAATTCCGGAATGTTCGGCTTCTATTTTAGAACATATACTTTAACAATTCCAGAATGTTCAGCTTCTATTTTAGAACATATGACGTTAAAATTCCGGAATGTTCGGTTTTGTTATTAAGAACACGACGTTACAATTTCTAAATGTTAAACTTCTATTTTAAAACATATAACGTTACAGTTTCGGAATGTTCAGCTTCTATTTTAGAACACATAACATTAAAATTCCGGAATGTTCAGCTTCTATATTAGAACATATAACGTAACAATTCCAGAATGTTCAGCTTCTCTTTTAGAACATATGACGTTAAAATTCTGGAATGTTAAACTTCTATTTTAGAAGACGACGTTAAAATTTCAGAATGTTCAACTTCTATTTTAAAACATATAACGTTACAATTCCGGAATGTTCAGCTTCTATTTTGAAAAGTATAACGTTACAATTCCGGAATGTTCAGCTTCTATTTTGGAACACATAACGTTACAATTCCGGAATGTTCAGTTTTGTTCTTTAGAACACAAAGCTAAAATTCCACAATGTTCAGCTTCTATTTTAAAACATATAACATAACAATTCTGGAATGTTCAGCTTCTGTGTTAGAACGTGTAATGTTACAATTTCTGAATGTTCAGCTTCTATTTTAGAACATAAAACATAACAATTCCAGAATGTTCAGCTTCTGTTTTAGAACATAAAACGTAACAATTCCAGAATGTTCAGCTTCTATTTTAGAACCTATAACGTAACAATTCCGGAATGTTCAGCTTCTGTTTTAGAACGTATAACTTTACAATTTCGGAATGTTCAGCTTCTGTTTTAGAACATCAAACGTAACAATTGTAGAATGTTCAGCTTCAATTTTAGAACACATGATGTTAAAATTTCAGAATGTTCAGCTTCTATTTTAGAACATATAACGTTAAAATTCCGGAATGTTCAGCTTCTATTTTAGAACGTATAACGTTACGATACCGGAAAGTTCAGCTTCTATTTTAGAACATATAACGTTTCAATTTCGGAAAGTTCAGCTTCTATTTTAGAACATATAACATCGTCTATTTGAGAACACAATGTTAACATTTCGAAATGTTCAGATTCTATTTTAGAACACATGACATTAAAATTCTGAAATTTTCAGCTTCTATTTTAGAACACATGACATTAAAATTCCGGAATGTTCAGCTTCTATTTTAGAACATATAACGGAACAATTCCGGAATATTCCACTTCTATTTTAGAACATATAACGTTACAATTCCGGAATGTTCAGCTTCTGTGTTAGAACATAAAATGTAACAATTCCACAATGTTCAGCTTCTATTTTAGAACATATAACGTTAGAATTTCGGAAACTTCAGCTTCTATTATAGAACATATTACGTAACAAATCCAGAATGTTCAGCTTCTATTTTAAAACATATAACGTAACAATTCCGGAAAATTCCGCTTCTGTTTTAAAACGTGTAACGTTAAAATTTCAGAATGTTCAGCTCCTATTTTAGAACATATAACGTTACAACTCCAAAATGTTCAGCTTCTGTGTTAGAACTTAAATGTAACAATTCCATAATGTTCAGCTTCTATTTTAGAACGTATAATGTTACAATTTTGGAATGTTCAGCTTCTGTTTTAGAACTTCAAACGTAACAATTCCAGAAAGTTCAGCTTCTATTTTAGAACATATAACCTAACAATTCCGGAAAGTTCCGCTTCTGTTTTAGAATGTATAACGTTACAATTTCGGAATGTTCAGCTTCTATTTTAGAACTTATAACATAACAATTCTAGAATGTTCAACTTCTGTTTTAGAACATGAAACGTAACAATTCTAGAATGTTCAGCTTCTATTTTAGAACACATGACATTAAAATTCAGGAATGTTCAGATTCTATTTTAGAACACATGACATTAAAATTCTGAAATGTTCAGCTTCTATTTTAGAACATATAACGTTACAGTTTCAGAATGTTGAGCTTCTGTTTTAGAACTTCAAATGTAACAATTGCAGAATGTTAAGGTTCTATTTTAGAACATATAACGTAACAATTCCAGAATGTTCAGCTTCTGTTTTAGAACGTATAAAGTTACAATTTCGGAATGTTCAGCTTC
This sequence comes from Pterois miles, assembly GCA_947000775.1. Classification (NCBI taxonomy): domain Eukaryota; kingdom Metazoa; phylum Chordata; class Actinopteri; order Perciformes; family Scorpaenidae; genus Pterois; species Pterois miles. The sequence continues at coordinate 94,114 of CAMQGK010000218.1, forward strand.
TATTTTAGAACATATAACGTTACAATTCCGGAATGTTCAGATTCTATTTTAGAACATATAACGTTACAATTCTGAAATGTTCAGCTTCTATTTTAGAACATATAACGTAAAGATTCCAGAATGTTCAGCTTCTATTTTAGAACACATGACATTAAAATTCCGGAATGTTCAGCTTCTATTTTACAACATATAACTTTAGAATTTCAGAATGTTCAGCTTCTATTTTATAAGATATAACGTAACAATTCCAAAATGTTAAGCTTCTGTTTTAGAACGTCAAACGTAACAATTCTAGAATGTTCAGCTTTTCTTTTAGAACATATGACGTTAAAATTCTGGAATGTTAAGCTTCTATTTTAGAAGACAACGTTAAAATTCCAGAATGTTCAGCTTCTCTTTTAGAACTTCAAACGTAACAATTGCAGAATGTTAAGCTTCTATTTTACAACATATAATGTACAATTCCAGAATGCTCAGCTTCTATTTTACAACATATAACGTTAGTATTTCAGAATGTTCAGCTTTTGTTTTAGAACATGTAACGTAACAATTGCAGAATGTTCAGCTTCTATTTTAGAACACATGACATTAAAATTGCGGAATGTTCAGCTTCTATTTTAGAACATAAAACGTAACAATTCCAGAATGTTCAGCTTCTATTTCAGAACATATAACGTAACAATTCCGGAATGTTAAGCTTCTATTTTAGAAGACAACGTTAAAATTTCAGAATATTCAGCTTCTATTTTAGAACATATAATGTTTAAATTTCGAAATGTTGAGATTCTATTTTAGAACGCATGACAATAAAATTCCGAAATGTTCAGCTTCTATTTTAGAACATATAATGTAAAAATTCCAGAATGTTCAGCTTCTATTTTAGAACACATGACATTAAAATTCCGGAATGTTCAGCTTCTATTTTAGAACATATAACGTAACAATTCCAGAATGTTCAGCTTCTCTTTTAGAACACACGACATTAAAATTCAGGAATGTTCAGCTTCTATTTTATAACATAAAATGTAACAATTCCAGAATGTTCAGCCTCTGTTTTTGAACATATAACGGAACAACTCCGGAATGTATAGCTTCTGTTTTAGAACATATAACATTACAGTTTCGGAATGTTCAGCTTCTATTTCAGAACATATAACGAAACAATTGCAGAATTTTGAGCTTCTATTTTAGAAAACATGACATTAAAATTGCGAAATGTTCAGCTTCTATTTTGGAACACATAAAGTTAAAATTCCAGAATGTTCAGCTTCTATTTCAGAACATATAACATTACAATTCCGGAATGTTCAGCTTCTATTTTAGAACATAAAATGTAAAAATTCCAGAATGTTCAGCTTCTGTTTTAGAACATATAACGTTACAATTAGGGAATGTTCAGATTCTATTTTAGAACACGACGTTAACATTTCAAAATGTTCAGATTCTATTTTAGAACACATGACATTAAAATTATGAAATGTTCAGCTTCTATTTTGGAACACGACATTAAAATTCCGGAATGTTCAGCTTCTATTTTAGAACATACAACGTACAATTCCAGAATGTTCACATCTTCTATTTTAGAACATATAACGTAACAATTCCAGAATGTTCAGCTTTTCTTATAGAACATATGATATTAAAATTCTGTAATGTTACGCTTCTATTTTAGAAGACAACGTTAAAATTTCAGACTGTTCAGCTTCTATTTTAGAACATATAACGTTACAATTTCAGAATGTTCAGCTTCTGTTTTAGAACGTCAAACGTAACAATTCCTGAATGTTCAGCTCCTATTTTAGAACATATTACATAACAATTCCAGAATGTTCAGCTTCTATTTTAGAACACATAACGTTAAAATTCCGGAATATTCATCTTCTATTTTAGAACACATAACGTAACCATTACAGAATGTTCAGCTTCTATTTTAGAACACGATGTTAACATTTCCAAATGTTCAGATTCTATTTTAGAACATATTACATAACAATTCCAGAATGTTCAGCTTCTATTTTAGAACACGAAGTTAACATTTTGAAATGTTCAGATTCTATTTTAGAACACATGACATTAAAATTCTGAAATGTTCAGCTTCTATTTTAGAACATACAACGTACAATTCCCGAATGTTCAGCTTGTATTTTAGAACACTTAACGTTACAATTACGGAATGTTCAGATTCTATTTCAGAAAACATGATATTAAAATTCCAGAATGTTCAGTTTCTATTTTAGAAAATACAACGTACAATTCCAGAATGTTCAGCTTCTATTTTAGAACATATAACGTTAAAAATCTTTAATGTTACGCTTCTATTTTAGAAGACAACGTTAAAATTTCAGATTGTTCTGCTTCTATTTTAGAACGTATAACGTTACAATTTCGGAATGTTCAGCTTCTGTTTTAGAACACGATGTTAACATTCCGAAATGTTCAGATTCTATTTTAGAACATATTACATAACAATTCCAGAATGTTCAGCTTCTGTTTTAGAACACATGACATTAAAATTCAGGAATGTTCACCTTCTATTTTAGAAAACATAACGTTAGAATTTCAGAATGTTCAGCTTTTGTTTTAGAACATATAACGTAACAATTGCAGAATGTTCAGCTTCTATTTTAGAACACATGACATTAAAATTGTGGAATGTTCAGCTTCTATTTTGGAACACATAACATTAAAATTCCAGAATGTTCAGCTTCTGTTTTAGAACATATAACGTTACAATTAGGGAATGTTCAGCTTCTATTTTAGAACATATAACGTTACAATTCGGGAAGGTTCAGCTTCTATTTTAGAACATATTACATAACAATTCCAGAATGTTCTGCTTCTGTTTTAGAACATATAACGTTAAAATTCTGGAATGTTAAGCTTCTATTTTAGAAGACAACGTTAAAATTTCAGAATGTTCAGCTTCTATTTTAGAACATAAAACGTAACAATTCCAGAATGTTCAGCTTCTATTTCAGAACATATAACGTAACAATTCCGGAATGTTAAGCTTCTATTTTAGAAGACAACGTTAAAATTTCAGAATGTTCAGCTTCTGTTTTAGAACATATAACGTTACAATTATGGAATGTTCAGCTTCTATTTTAGAACATATAAGGTTACAATTCCGGAATGTTCAGCTTCTATTTTAGAACATATTACATAACAATTCCAGAATGTTCAGCTTTTGTTTTAGAACACATGACATTAAAATTCGGGAATGTTCACCTTCTATTTTAGAATACATAACGTTAAAATTCCGGAACATTCATCTTCTATTTTAGAACATATAACCTAACAATTCCAGAATGTTCAGCTTCTATTTTAGAACACATGACATTAAAATTGCGGAATGTTCAGCTTCTATTTTGGAACACATAACATTAAAATTCCGGAGTGTTCAGCTTCTATTTTAGAACATATAACATGACAATTCCAGAATGTTCAGCTTCTGTTTTAGAACATATAACGTTAAAATTCGGGAATGTTCAGCTTCTATTTTAGAACATATAATGTAAAAATTCCAGAATGTTCAGCTTCTGTTTTAGAACATAAAACGTTACAATTAGGGAATGTTCAGATTCTATTTTAGAACACATGACATTAAAATTCCGGAATGTTCAGCTTCTATTATATAACATAAAATGTGACAATTCCGGAATGTTCAGCCTCTATTTTAGAACATATAACGGAACAATTCTGGAATGTTCAGCTTCTGTTTTAGAACATATAATGTAACAATTCCAGAATGTTCAGCTTCTATTTTAGAACATATGACGTTAAAATTCCGGAATGTTCAGTTTTGTTATTAAGAACACAACGTTACAATTTCGGAATGTTCAACTTCTATTTTAAAACATACAACGTTACAATTCCGGAATGTTCAGCTTCTATTTTTGAACATATAACGTAACAATTCTCGAATGTTCAGCTTGTATTTTGGAACACATAACGTAACAATTCCGGAATGTTCAGATTCTATTTCACAACACATGACATTAAAATTCCGGAATGTTCAGCTTCTATTTTAGAACATATAACGTAACAATTCCAGAATGTTCAGATTCTAATTTAGAACACATGACATTAAAATCCTGAAATGTTCAGCTTCTATTTTATAACATATAACGTAAAAATTCCAGAATTTTCAGCTTCTATTTTAGAACACATGACATTAAAATTCCGGAATGTTCAGTTTTGTTATTAAGAACACAACGTTACAATTTCGGAATGTTCAACTTCTATTTTAGAACATATAACGTTACAGTTTCGGAATGTTCAGCTTCTATTTCAGAACATATAACTTAACAATTCCAGAGTGTTCAGCTTCTGTTTTGGAGCATATGACATTAAAATTCGGGAATGTTCAGCTTTTATTTTAGAACACACAATGTTAAAATTCAGGAATGTTTAGCTTCTATTTTAGAACATATAACATAACAATTCCAGAATGTTCAGATTCTATTTTAGAACACATGAAAATAAAATTTCGGAATGTTCAGCTTCTATTTTAGAACATATAACGTTAAAATTTCAGAATGTTCAGTTTTGTCATTAAGAACATAACGTTACAATTTCGGAATGTTCAACTTCTATTTTAGAACATATAACGTTAAAATTTCAGAATGTTCAGCTTAAATTTTAGAACATTTAACGTAACAATTGCAGAATGTTCAGCTTCTATTTTAGAACATATAATGTAACAATTCCAGAATGTTCAGCTTCTGTTTCAGAACATATAATGTTACAATTAGGGAATGTTCAGATTCTATTTTAGAACACATGAAATTAAAATACGGGAATGTTCAGCTTCTATTTTGGAAAATATACTTTAACAATTCCAGAATGTTTAGCTTCTATTTTAGAACATACAACGTAACAATTCTCGAATGTTCAGCTTGTATTTTGGAACACATAACGTAACAATTCCGGAATGTTCAGATTCTATTTCACAACACATGACATTAAAATTCCGGAATGTTCAGCTTCTATTTTAGAACATATAACATAACAATTCCAATATGTTCAGATTCTAATTTAGAACACATGACATTAAAATCCTGAAATGTTCAGCATCTATTTTAGAACATATAACGAAAAAATTCCTGAATTTTCAGCTTCTATTTTAGAACACATGACATTAAAATTCCGGAATGTTCAGCTTCTATTTTAGAACATATAACATAACAATTCCAGAATGTTCAGCTTCTCTTTTAGAACATATGATGCTAAAATTCTGGAATGTTAAGCTTCTAATTTAGAAGACAACGTTAAAATTTCAGAATGTTCATCTTGTATTTTAGAACATATGACGTTAACATTTCGAAATGTTGAGATTCTATTTTAGAACGCATGACAATAAAATTCCGAAATGTTCAGCTTCTATTTTAGAACATATAATGCAAAAATTCCAGAATGTTCAGCTTCTATTTTAGAACACATGACATTAAAATTCCGGAATGTTCAGCTTCTATTTTAGAACATATAACGTAACAATTCCAGAATGTTCAGCTTCTCTTTTAGAACACACGACATTAAAATTCAGGAATGTTCAGCTTCTATTTTATAACATAAAATGTAACAATTCCGGAATGTTCAGCCTCTGTTTTTGAACATATAACGGAACAACTCCGGAATGTATAGCTTCTGTTTTAGAACATATAACATTACAGTTTCGGAATGTTCAGCTTCTATTTCAGAACATATAACTTAACAATTCCAGAATGTTCAGCTTCTGTTTTGGAGCATATGACATTAAAATTCGGGAATGTTCAGCTTTTATTTTAGAACATATAACGTTACAATTCCGGAATATTCAGCTTCTATTTTAGAACATACAACGTTACAATTCCGGAATATTCAGCTTCTGTTTTAGAACACAATGTTAAGATTTCGAAATTTTCAGATTCTATTTTAGAACGCATGACATTAAAATTCTGAAATGTTCAGTTTCTATGTTAGAACATATAATGTAACAATTCCAGAATGTTCAGCTTCTCTTTTAGAAAATAAAACGTTACAATTATGGAATGTTCAGATTCTATTTTAGAACACGCCATTAAAATTGCGGAATCTTCAGCTTCTATTTTATAACATAAAATGTGACAATTCCGGAATGTTCAGCCTCTATTTTAGAACATATAACGGACCAATTCCGGAATGTTCAGCTTCTGTTTTAGAACATGTAACGTTACAGTTTCGGAATGTTCAGCTTCTATTTCAGAACATAAAACTTAACAATTCCAGAATGTTCAGCTTCTGTTTTGGAGCATATGACATTAAAATTCGGGAATGTTCAGATTCTACTTTAGAACACATGACATTGAAATTCAGGAATGTTCACCTTCTATTTTGGAACATATAACGTTACAATTCCAGAATGTTCAGCTTCTCTTTTAGAACATATGACGTTAAAATTCTGGAATGTTCAGCTTCTATTTTAGATCATATAATGTAACAATTCCAGAATGTTCAGCTTCTATTTTAGAACATATTACATAACAATTCCAGAATGTTCTGCTTCTGTTTTAGAACGTATAACGTTACAATTTTTGATTGTTCAGCCTCTATTTTCAAACATATAATGTTACAATTTCGGAATGTTCAGCTTCTGTTTTCGAACATATAACGTAACAATTCCGGAATGTTCTGCTTCTGTTTTAAGAGATAAGATAAGATAAGATTGAACTTTATTCATCCCGAAGGAAATTGTTGTGCCATAGATGCTCAGTATTTACAAAAAGTACAAAACGCAACACAATTAACATCACACAGTGTATAGAGAAACAAGTTTAAAAAAAGAGATAAGAACTGAGGATTGATAAGTACAAATAGGAGGGGAAAGGTACTTTTCTCATCAATAGTGAGAAATCAAATAACTGAAAAATAACCATATTGCACAGATAACATCAGTAATGTAGTGTTAATTGAACAGCATTACCATATGTGAAGTACTGCACATGCCAATAAAAACTGATGACAGTAATGGTGTTATTGCACATGAAATAAATAAATAAAGGTGGTAATATGAAAGCCGTATTATTGCATATGATAGTAGAAAAGATGATGATATTAAAGCCGTATTATTGCACTGATGCTGGTGTTCATAAAGTCCAGTATTGTCAACTGTCTGTCCAGCAGAAAGGGGAGGAGTTATAGAGTCTGATGGCCACAGGGAGAAAAGACCTCCTGTGACGCTCTGTTGAGCATCTCGGTGGTCTCAGTCTACGGCTGAAGGTGCTCTGGTAGGACTCCAGAGTGGCATGCAGGGGATGAGAGGTGTTGTCTCTGATACTGAGTAGCTTCCTCAGCATCCTCTTCTCCGACACCTCCGCCAAAGACTCTAGTTCCACTCCCAGGACAGAACCCGCCTTCCTGATGAGCTTGCTGAGTCTGTCGGCGTCGGCTACCTTCACCCTGCTGCCCCAGCACACTACAGCGTAGAAGATGACACTGGCCACCACCGAGTGATAGAACGTCTGCAGCATGGTTCTGCAGACATTAAAGGATCTGAGTCTCCTGAGTAGATACAGTCGACTCAGACCCTTCTTGTACAGATCTTGTGAGTTTTTTGTCCAGTCCATTTTATTGTCGAGGTGGACACCAAGGTATTTGTAATCCTCCACGATGTCCACCTCTGTGCCCCTGATGCTGACTGGGTTAAGAGTGGTCCTGTGTTTTCTAAAGTCAAAAACCAGCTCTTTGGTTTTTGTAATGTTGAGCTGGAGATGATTTAGGTCACACCATCCCACAAACCTGTCCACAACTCCTCTGTACTCAGCCTCCTGATCTCTGTTGATACAGCCCACTATGGCAGAGTCGTCTGAAAACTTCTGCAGATGGCAGGAAGGTGAGCTGTGTCTGAAGTCCGAGGTGAAGAGCGTGAAGAGGAAAGGAGACAAGACTGTCCCCTGAGGGACCCCCGTGCTGCTCACTATGGTGTCCGACGTGACATTCTGCAGCCTCACATACTGTGGCCGATGTGAGATAGTTAGTGATCCAGGCCACTAGTGGAGCATCCACCTGCATGTCCAGAAGCTTGGTCCTCAGGAGGGCGGGTCGGACGCTGTTGAAAGCACTGGAGAAGTCAAAAAACATGATGTTCAGCAGAAAGAGGACGGCGTCTTCCACTCCAATGCGAGGCTGATAGGCAAACTGCAGGGGGTCCAGTGATGGTCCAGTCAGGGAGCGTAGGTGCTTCAGAACCAGACGTTCCATTGACTTCATCACATGAGAAGTCAGAGCCACTGGTCTGTAGTCACTGTGGGTGTTTGGATGCTTTTTCTTGGGGACAGGAACAAGGCAGGATGTTTTCCACATAGAGGGGACAACCATCAGACTCAGGCTCAGGTTGAAGATGTGCCTGAAAACTGCGCACAGCTGGGTAGCACAGCCCTTAAGCACTCTGGGGCTGATGCCGTCGGGACCTGCAGCTTTGCCAGGTCTTAGTCTGCTGAACTCTCTTCTCACCTCTTCAGCAGTGATGGTGAAGGGTCCTGACGGGGGATGAGAAGAGTGAACAGGAGCAGCTGCTGGTGTTGTGGGGAGATGGTGAGGTGGAGGTGTCGAAGTAGAGGGCAGAGAATGCTGCAGTGAAGGAGGAGGAGGGAGAGCAGCAGGGGATGGGGTGTCGTTAGGGGAGCAGGGGGGTGAGTGGGCAGAGGCCATCTCATCAAACCTGTTGAAAAACAGGTTCAGCTCATTGGCCTCATCCAGGTCTCCCACCATCCCCCGATCCGTCTTTGTCCCATGGCCAGTGATGGTTCTGAGGCCACTCCACACCTCCCTCATGTTCTTTTGTTGGAGTTTACTCTCCAACTTCCTCCTATAACACTCCTTGCCCTCCTTTATTTTCTCCCTCTGTTCTATCTGCACCTTCTTCATCTCCTCCTTGTCTCCACTCCTGAAGGCTGCCTTCTTCCTGTTTAGTGAAGCTTTGATGTCCTTGGTCACCCAGGGTTTGTTGTTTGGGTAACAGTGCACAGTTTTGGTGGGGATTATGGTGTCCATACAGAAACTGACATAGTCTGTGATGCAGTCAGTGAGTCCATTGATGTCCTCCCCGTGAGCATTACAGAGCACATCCCAGTCGGTCTCCTCAAAACAATCCTGGAGAGTCTGCTCAGCCTCCTGGGACCAGATCCGAACTGTTCTGGTGGCCACTGGTTGCCGCTGGACTTCAGGTGTATAGAGGGGCTTCAGGTGGACCAGGTTGTGGTCAGATCTTCCCAGGGGGGAGGGCTATGGAGCTGTATGCTTCCTTAACATTGGCATACAGCAGGTCCAGTGTTTTATTCTCCCTTGTTGGGCAGTCCACAAACTGTTTGAAGGTGGGGAGTGTTTTTGTCAGAGTGACGTGATTGAAATCACCGGAGATGGATATGAATGCATTTGGATGCCGCGTCTGTAGTCCCCCGGTAACGGAGCTGATGACGTCATCCACACAAAAGGCATTAGCGGAAGGAGGAACGTAAACAATGATAATAATGGCCTGGGAAAACTCTCTGGGCAAATAATATGGACGGAGACTCACTGCCAGCAGTTCGATGTCCGGGCTGCACACACGGTCCTTCACCGTAATGTGTCCGGGGTCACACCACTTGTTGTTCACGTAGAGAGCGAGCCCCCCTCCTTTCTTTTTGCCGCTCTCGTCGTAACTCTGGTCCGCCCGCACAAGTTGGAAGCCGGCCAAACTCAGCACCGAGTCCGGGATGATGTCCTTCAGCCATGTTTCAGTGAAGCACTTCACAGATACCTCCCGAAACACGCTGTCGCTCCTTGTGAGTGATGTTAACTCCTCCATTTTATTTCCCAGTGCTCTTACGTTCCCCATGATGATGGAGGGGAGATACGGACGGTATCTCCTCTTCCTCAGCCATCGTCTCCTACCGCCTCTGCAGCCCCGATATTTCTTCCTGATCTCCTCGGGGATCTCAGGTCTCGTAGTGGCCGCCCCGCTTTTCCGGAGGCTCAACAGCTGATCCCTGCTGTAAACAATGGAGCCCGGCGTCTGCTCCGCGAGAACGGAGGACCGACACGAAAAAAGTGCCGAAATCAATATAAACACTAAAAAGAATGTGCGTAGCCACATCCTTGTGCTAATTACCTGCTACTTTAATTCACAAGAATAGCCAGAAAGGTAAATACACAAGAAAAAAGTAGGAAAAACACAGGACAGACGCGGAGCAACTATGGCTGGCAGCTGCCCTCAGACAGCGCCGGAAGTACTTGCGTCAAACGTAACAAATCCAGAATGTTCAGCTTCTATTTTAGAACATATTACATAACAATTCCAGAATGTTCAGCTTCTGTTTTCGAACATATAACGTAACAATTCCGGAATGTTCTGCTTCTGTTTTAGAACGTATAACGTTACAATTTCGGATTGTTCAGCTTATATTTTCAAACATATAACGTTACAATTTCGGATTGTTCAGCTTCTATTTTCGAACATATAACGTAACAATTCCGGAATGTTCTGCTTCTGTTTTAGAACGTATAACGTTACAATTTCGGATTGTTCAGCTTCTATTTTCAAACATATAACGTTACAATTTCGGAATGTTCAGCTTCTATTTTAGAACATATAACGTAACAATTCTGGAATGTTCCGCTTCTGTTTTAGAACATATAACGTTACAATTTCGGATTGTTCAGCTTCTATTTTAGAACATATAACGTTACAATTTCGGATTGTTCAGCTTCTATTTTGAAACATATAACGTAATGTTCAGCTTCTGTGTTAGAACATGTAACGTTACAATTTCGGAATGTTCAGCTTCTATTTTTGAACATAAAACATAACAATTCCGGAATGTTCAGATTCTGTTTTAGAACATAAAACGTAACAATTGTAGAATGTTCAGCTTCTGTTTTAGAACATATAACCTTACAATTTCGGAATGTTAGGCTTCTGTTGTAGAACATGAAACGTAACAATTGCAGAATGTTCAGCTTCTATTTTAGAACACATAACATTAAAATTGCTGAATATTCAGCTTCTATTTTGGAACACATAACGTTAAAATTCCGGAATGTTCAGCTTCTATTTTAAAAAATATAATGTAACAATTCCAGAATGTTCAGCTTCTGTTTTAGAACATATAACGTTACAATTAGGGAATGTTCAGCTTCTATTTTGGAACATATAACGTTACAATTCCGGAATGTTCGGCTTCTATTTTAGAACATATACTTTAACAATTCCAGAATGTTCAGCTTCTATTTTAGAACATATGACGTTAAAATTCCGGAATGTTCGGTTTTGTTATTAAGAACACAACGTTACAATTTCTAAATGTTAAACTTCTATTTTAAAACATATAACGTTACAGTTTCGGAATGTTCAGCTTCTATTTTAGAACACATAACATTAAAATTCCGGAATGTTCAGCTTCTATATTAGAACATATAACGTAACAATTCCAGAATGTTCAGCTTCTCTTTTAGAACATATGACGTTAAAATTCTGGAATGTTAAACTTCTATTTTAGAAGACGACGTTAAAATTTCAGAATGTTCAACTTCTATTTTAAAACATATAACGTTACAATTCCGGAATGTTCAGCTTCTATTTTGAAAAGTATAACGTTACAATTCCGGAATGTTCAGCTTCTATTTTGGAACACATAACGTTACAATTCCGGAATGTTCAGTTTTGTTCTTTAGAACACAAAGCTAAAATTCCACAATGTTCAGCTTCTATTTTAAAACATATAACATAACAATTCTGGAATGTTCAGCTTCTGTGTTAGAACGTGTAATGTTACAATTTCTGAATGTTCAGCTTCTATTTTAGAACATAAAACATAACAATTCCAGAATGTTCAGCTTCTGTTTTAGAACATAAAACGTAACAATTCCAGAATGTTCAGCTTCTATTTTAGAACCTATAACGTAACAATTCCGGAATGTTCAGCTTCTGTTTTAGAACGTATAACTTTACAATTTCGGAATGTTCAGCTTCTGTTTTAGAACATCAAACGTAACAATTGTAGAATGTTCAGCTTCAATTTTAGAACACATGATGTTAAAATTTCAGAATGTTCAGCTTCTATTTTAGAACATATAACGTTAAAATTCCGGAATGTTCAGCTTCTATTTTAGAACGTATAACGTTACGATACCGGAAAGTTCAGCTTCTATTTTAGAACATATAACGTTTCAATTTCGGAAAGTTCAGCTTCTATTTTAGAACATATAACATCGTCTATTTGAGAACACAATGTTAACATTTCGAAATGTTCAGATTCTATTTTAGAACACATGACATTAAAATTCTGAAATTTTCAGCTTCTATTTTAGAACACATGACATTAAAATTCCGGAATGTTCAGCTTCTATTTTAGAACATATAACGGAACAATTCCGGAATATTCCACTTCTATTTTAGAACATATAACGTTACAATTCCGGAATGTTCAGCTTCTGTGTTAGAACATAAAATGTAACAATTCCACAATGTTCAGCTTCTATTTTAGAACATATAACGTTAGAATTTCGGAAACTTCAGCTTCTATTATAGAACATATTACGTAACAAATCCAGAATGTTCAGCTTCTATTTTAAAACATATAACGTAACAATTCCGGAAAATTCCGCTTCTGTTTTAAAACGTGTAACGTTAAAATTTCAGAATGTTCAGCTCCTATTTTAGAACATATAACGTTACAACTCCAAAATGTTCAGCTTCTGTGTTAGAACTTAAATGTAACAATTCCATAATGTTCAGCTTCTATTTTAGAACGTATAATGTTACAATTTTGGAATGTTCAGCTTCTGTTTTAGAACTTCAAACGTAACAATTCCAGAAAGTTCAGCTTCTATTTTAGAACATATAACCTAACAATTCCGGAAAGTTCCGCTTCTGTTTTAGAATGTATAACGTTACAATTTCGGAATGTTCAGCTTCTATTTTAGAACTTATAACATAACAATTCTAGAATGTTCAACTTCTGTTTTAGAACATGAAACGTAACAATTCTAGAATGTTCAGCTTCTATTTTAGAACACATGACATTAAAATTCAGGAATGTTCAGATTCTATTTTAGAACACATGACATTAAAATTCTGAAATGTTCAGCTTCTATTTTAGAACATATAACGTTACAGTTTCAGAATGTTGAGCTTCTGTTTTAGAACTTCAAATGTAACAATTGCAGAATGTTAAGGTTCTATTTTAGAACATATAACGTAACAATTCCAGAATGTTCAGCTTCTGTTTTAGAACGTATAAAGTTACAATTTCGGAATGTTCAGCTTCTATTTTAGAACATATAACGTTACAATTCCGGAATGTTCAGATTCTATTTTAGAACATATAACGTTACAATTCTGAAATGTTCAGCTTCTATTTTAGAACATATAACGTAAAGATTCCAGAATGTTCAGCTTCTATTTTAGAACACATGACATTAAAATTCCGGAATGTTCAGCTTCTATTTTACAACATATAACTTTAGAATTTCAGAATGTTCAGCTTCTATTTTATAAGATATAACGTAACAATTCCAAAATGTTAAGCTTCTGTTTTAGAACGTCAAACGTAACAATTCTAGAATGTTCAGCTTTTCTTTTAGAACATATGACGTTAAAATTCTGGAATGTTAAGCTTCTATTTTAGAAGACAACGTTAAAATTCCAGAATGTTCAGCTTCTCTTTTAGAACTTCAAACGTAACAATTGCAGAATGTTAAGCTTCTATTTTACAACATATAATGTACAATTCCAGAATGCTCAGCTTCTATTTTACAACATATAACGTTAGTATTTCAGAATGTTCAGCTTTTGTTTTAGAACATGTAACGTAACAATTGCAGAATGTTCAGCTTCTATTTTAGAACACATGACATTAAAATTGCGGAATGTTCAGCTTCTATTTTAGAACATAAAACGTAACAATTCCAGAATGTTCAGCTTCTATTTCAGAACATATAACGTAACAATTCCGGAATGTTAAGCTTCTATTTTAGAAGACAACGTTAAAATTTCAGAATATTCAGCTTCTATTTTAGAACATATAATGTTTAAATTTCGAAATGTTGAGATTCTATTTTAGAACGCATGACAATAAAATTCCGAAATGTTCAGCTTCTATTTTAGAACATATAATGTAAAAATTCCAGAATGTTCAGCTTCTATTTTAGAACACATGACATTAAAATTCCGGAATGTTCAGCTTCTATTTTAGAACATATAACGTAACAATTCCAGAATGTTCAGCTTCTCTTTTAGAACACACGACATTAAAATTCAGGAATGTTCAGCTTCTATTTTATAACATAAAATGTAACAATTCCAGAATGTTCAGCCTCTGTTTTTGAACATATAACGGAACAACTCCGGAATGTATAGCTTCTGTTTTAGAACATATAACATTACAGTTTCGGAATGTTCAGCTTCTATTTCAGAACATATAACGAAACAATTGCAGAATTTTGAGCTTCTATTTTAGAAAACATGACATTAAAATTGCGAAATGTTCAGCTTCTATTTTGGAACACATAAAGTTAAAATTCCAGAATGTTCAGCTTCTATTTCAGAACATATAACATTACAATTCCGGAATGTTCAGCTTCTATTTTAGAACATATTACATAACAATTCCAGAATGTTCAGCTTCTGTTTTAGAACACATGACATAAAAATTCGGGAATGTTCAGCTTCTATTTTAGAACACGACGTTAACATTTCAAAATGTTCAGCTTCTATTTTAGAACATAAAATGTAAAAATTCCAGAATGTTCAGCTTCTGTTTTAGAACATATAACGTTACAATTAGGGAATGTTCAGATTCTATTTTAGAACACGACGTTAACATTTCAAAATGTTCAGATTCTATTTTAGAACACATGACATTAAAATTATGAAATGTTCAGCTTCTATTTTGGAACACGACATTAAAATTCCGGAATGTTCAGCTTCTATTTTAGAACATACAACGTACAATTCCAGAATGTTCACATCTTCTATTTTAGAACATATAACGTAACAATTCCAGAATGTTCAGCTTTTCTTATAGAACATATGATATTAAAATTCTGTAATGTTACGCTTCTATTTTAGAAGACAACGTTAAAATTTCAGACTGTTCAGCTTCTATTTTAGAACATATAACGTTACAATTTCAGAATGTTCAGCTTCTGTTTTAGAACGTCAAACGTAACAATTCCTGAATGTTCAGCTCCTATTTTAGAACATATTACATAACAATTCCAGAATGTTCAGCTTCTATTTTAGAACACATAACGTTAAAATTCCGGAATATTCATCTTCTATTTTAGAACACATAACGTAACCATTACAGAATGTTCAGCTTCTATTTTAGAACACGATGTTAACATTTCCAAATGTTCAGATTCTATTTTAGAACATATTACATAACAATTCCAGAATGTTCAGCTTCTATTTTAGAACACGAAGTTAACATTTTGAAATGTTCAGATTCTATTTTAGAACACATGACATTAAAATTCTGAAATGTTCAGCTTCTATTTTAGAACATACAACGTACAATTCCCGAATGTTCAGCTTGTATTTTAGAACACTTAACGTTACAATTACGGAATGTTCAGATTCTATTTCAGAAAACATGATATTAAAATTCCAGAATGTTCAGTTTCTATTTTAGAAAATACAACGTACAATTCCAGAATGTTCAGCTTCTATTTTAGAACATATAACGTTAAAAATCTTTAATGTTACGCTTCTATTTTAGAAGACAACGTTAAAATTTCAGATTGTTCTGCTTCTATTTTAGAACGTATAACGTTACAATTTCGGAATGTTCAGCTTCTGTTTTAGAACACGATGTTAACATTCCGAAATGTTCAGATTCTATTTTAGAACATATTACATAACAATTCCAGAATGTTCAGCTTCTGTTTTAGAACACATGACATTAAAATTCAGGAATGTTCACCTTCTATTTTAGAAAACATAACGTTAGAATTTCAGAATGTTCAGCTTTTGTTTTAGAACATATAACGTAACAATTGCAGAATGTTCAGCTTCTATTTTAGAACACATGACATTAAAATTGTGGAATGTTCAGCTTCTATTTTGGAACACATAACATTAAAATTCCAGAATGTTCAGCTTCTGTTTTAGAACATATAACGTTACAATTAGGGAATGTTCAGCTTCTATTTTAGAACATATAACGTTACAATTCGGGAAGGTTCAGCTTCTATTTTAGAACATATTACATAACAATTCCAGAATGTTCTGCTTCTGTTTTAGAACATATAACGTTAAAATTCTGGAATGTTAAGCTTCTATTTTAGAAGACAACGTTAAAATTTCAGAATGTTCAGCTTCTATTTTAGAACATAAAACGTAACAATTCCAGAATGTTCAGCTTCTATTTCAGAACATATAACGTAACAATTCCGGAATGTTAAGCTTCTATTTTAGAAGACAACGTTAAAATTTCAGAATGTTCAGCTTCTGTTTTAGAACATATAACGTTACAATTATGGAATGTTCAGCTTCTATTTTAGAACATATAAGGTTACAATTCCGGAATGTTCAGCTTCTATTTTAGAACATATTACATAACAATTCCAGAATGTTCAGCTTTTGTTTTAGAACACATGACATTAAAATTCGGGAATGTTCACCTTCTATTTTAGAATACATAACGTTAAAATTCCGGAATATTCATCTTCTATTTTAGAACATATAACCTAACAATTCCAGAATGTTCAGCTTCTATTTTAGAACACATGACATTAAAATTGTGGAATGTTCAGCTTCTATTTTGGAACACATAACATTAAAATTCCGGAGTGTTCAGCTTCTATTTTAGAACATATAACATGACAATTCCAGAATGTTCAGCTTCTGTTTTAGAACATATAACGTTACAATTAGGGAATGTTCAGATTCTATTTTAGAACATGACGTTAACATTTCAAAATGTTCAGCTTCTATTTTAGAACACATGACATTAAAATTCCGGAATGTTCAGCTTCTATTTTAGAACATACAACGTACAATTCCAGAATGTTTAGCTTCTATTTTAGAACATACAACGAACAATTCCCGAATGTTCAGCTTGTATTTTATAACACTTAACGTTACAATTACGGAATGTTCAGATTCTATTTCAGAACACATGACATTAAAATTCCAGAATGTTCAGCTTCTATTTTAGAACATATAACGTTAAAATTCTGGAATGTTAAGCTTCTATTTTAGAAGACAACGTTAAAATTTCAGAATGTTCAGCTTCTATTTTAGAACATAAAACGTAACAATTCCAGAATGTTCAGCTTCTATTTCAGAACATATAACGTAACAATTCCGGAATGTTAAGGTTCTATTTTAGAAGACAACGTTAAAATTTCAGAATGTTCAGCTTCTATTTTAGAACATATAATGAAACAATTGCAGAATGTTGAGCTTCTATTTTAGAAAACATGACATTAAAATTGCGGAATGTTCAGCTTCTATTTTAGAACATAAAACGAAAAAATTCCAGAATGTTCAGCTTCTATTTTAGAACACATGACATTAAAATTCCGGAATGTTCAGCTTCTATTTTAGAACACTTAACGTTACAATTACGGAATGTTAAGATTCTATTTCAGAACACGTGACATTAAAATTCCAGAATGTTCAGCTTCTATTTTAGAACATACAACGTACAATTCCAGAATGTTCAACTTCTATTTTACAACATTTAACGTTAAAATTCTGGAATGTTAAGCTTCTATTTTAGAAGACAACGTTAAAATTTCAGAATGTTCAGCTTCTATTTTAGAACATAATACGTAACAATTCCAGAATGTTCAGCTTCTATTTCAGAACCTATAACGTAACAATTCCGGAATGTTAAGCTTCTATTTTAGAAGACAATGTTAAAATTTCAGAATGTTCAGCTTCTATTTTAGAACATATAATGTTTAAATTTCAGAACGTTCAGCTTTTATTTTAGAACATATAACGAAACTATTGTAGAATGTTCACCTTCTATTTTAGAACACATGACATTAAAATTGCGGAATGTTCAGCTTCTATTTTGGAACACATAACGTTAAAATTCCGGAATGTTCAGCTTCTATTTTAGAACATATAACATAACAATTCCAGAATGTTCAGCTTCTGTTTTAGAACACATGACATTAAAATTGTGGAATGTTCAGCTTCTATTTTGGAACACATAACGTTAAAATTCCAGAATGTTCAGCTTCTGTTTTAGAACACATGACATTAAAATTCAGGAATGTTCAGCTTCTATTTTAGAACATAAAACATACAATTCCAGAATGTTCAGCTTCCATTTTTGAACACATGACATTAAAATTCCGGAATGTTCAACTTCTATTTTACAATATACAACGTACAATTCCTGATATGTTCAGCTTCTATTTTAGAACATATTACATAACAATTCCAGAATGATCAGCTTCTGTTTTAGAACACATGACATTAAAATTCAGGAATGTTCACCTTCTATTTTAGAACACATAACGTTAAAGTTCCGGAATATTCATCTTCTGTTTTAGAACATATAACGTAACAATTACAGAATGTTCAGCTTCTATTTTAGAACACGATGTTAACATTTCGAAATGTTCAGATTCTATTTAAGGACATAATACATAACAATTCCAGAATGTTCAGCTTCTATTTTAGAACATATAACATAACAATTCCAGAATGTTCTGCTTCTGTTTTAGAACATATAACGTTACAATTAGGGAATGTTCAGCTTCTATTTTAGAACATATTACATAACAATTCCAGAATGTTCAGCTTCTGTTTTAGAACACATGACATTAAAATTCGAGAATGTTCAGCTTCTATTTTAGAACACATAACGTTAAAATTCCGGAATATTCATCTTCTATTTTAGAACATACAACGTACAATTCCCGAATGTTCAGCTTGTATTTTAGAAGACAATGTTAAAATTTCAGAATGTTCAGCTTCTATTTTAGAACATATAATGTTTAAATTTCAGAACGTTCAGCTTTTATTTTAGAACATATAACGAAACTATTGTAGAATGTTCACCTTCTATTTTAGAACACATGACATTAAAATTGCGGAATGTTCAGCTTCTATTTTGGAACACATAACGTTAAAATTCTGGAATGTTCAGCTTCTATTTTAGAACATATAACATAACAATTCCAGAATGTTCAGCTTCTGTTTTAGAACACATGACATTAAAATTGTGGAATGTTCAGCTTCCATTTTGGAACACATAACGTTAAAATTCCCGAATGTTCAGCTTCTATTTTAGAACATATAACATGACAATTCTAGAATGTTCAGCTTCTGTTTTAGAACATATAACGTTACAATTAGGGAATGTTCAGATTCTATTTTAGAACACGATTTAACATTTCAAAATGTTCAGATTCTATTTTAGAACACATGACATTAAAATTCTGAAATGTTCAGCTTCTATTTTAGAACATAAAACGTAAAAATTCCAGAATGTTCAGCTTCTATTTTAGAACACATGACATTAAAATTCCGGAATGTTCAGCTTCTATTTTAGAACATACAACGTACAATTCCAGAATGTTCAGCTTCTATTTTAGAACATACAACGTACAATTCCCGAATGTTCAGCTTCTATTTTAGAACATATAAGGTTACAATTCCGGAATGTTCAGCTTCTGTTTTAGAACACATGACATTAAAATTCCGGAATGTTCACCTTCTATTTTAGAACACATAACGTTAAAATTCCGGAATATTCATCTTCTATTTTAGAACATATAACCTAACAATTCCAGAATGTTCAGCTTCGGTTTTAGAACACATGACATTAAAATTGCGGAATGTTCAGCTTGTATTTTGGAACACATAACATTAAAATTCCGGAATGTTCAGCTTCTATTTTAGAACATATAACATGACAATTCCAGAATGTTCAGCTTCTGTTTTAGAACATATAACGTTACAATTAGGGAATGTTCAGATTCTATTTTAGAACACGACGTTAACATTTCAAAATGTTCAGATTCTTTTTTAGAACACATGACATTAAAATTCTGAAATGTTCAGCTTCTATTTTAGAACATAAAACGTAAAAATTCCAGAATGTTCAGCTTCTATTTTAGAACACTTAACGTTACAATTACGGAATGTTCAGCTTCTATTTTAGAACATACAACGTACAATTCCCGAATGTTCAGTTTGTATTTTAGAACACTTAACGTTACAATTACGGAATGTTCAGATTCTATTTCAGAACACATGACATAAAAATTCCATAATGTTCAGCTTCTATTTTAGAACATACAACGTACAATTCCAGAATGTTCAGCTTCTATTTTAGAACATATAACGTTAAAATTCTGGAATGTTAAGCTTCTATTTTAGAAGACAACGTTAAAATTTCAGAATGTTCAGCTTGTATTTTAGAACATAAAACGTAACAATTCCAGAATGTTCAGCTTCTATTTCAGAACATATAACGTAACAATTCCGGAATGTTAAGCTTCTATTTTAGAAGACAACGTTAAAATTTCAGAATGTTCAGCTTCTCTTTTAGAACACATGACATTAAAATTGCGGAATGTTCAGCTTCTATTTTAGAACATGATGTTAACATTTCGAAATGTTCAGATTCTATTTTAGAACACATGACATTAAAATTCCGGAATGTTCAGCTTCTATATTAGAACATACAACGTACAATTCCAGAATGTTCAGCTTCTACTTTAGAACATATAACGTTAAAATTCTGGAATGTTAAGCTTCTATTTTAGAAGACAACGTTAAAATTTCAGAATGTTCAGCTTCTATTTTAGAACATAAAACGTAACAATTCCAGAATGTTCAGCTTCTATTTCAGAACATATAACGTAACAATTCCGGAATGTTAAGCTTCTATTTTAGAAGACAACATTAAAATTTCAGAATGTTGAGCTTCTATTTTAGAACATATAACATAACAATTCCAGAATGTTCTGCTTCTGTTTTAGAACATATAACGTTACAATTAGGGAATGTTCAGCTTCTATTTTAGAACATACAACGTTACAATTCCGGAATGTTCAGCTTCTATTTTAGAACATATTGCATAACAATTCCAGAATGTTCAGCTTCTGTTTTAGAACACATGACATGAAATTTCGGGAATGTTCAGCTTCTATTTTAGAACACACAACGTTAAAATTCCGGAATATTCATCTTCTATTTTAGAACATATAACGTAACAATTCCAGAATGTTCAGCTTCTATTTTAGAACACATGACATTAAAATTCCGGAATGTTCAGCTTCTATTTTGGAACACATAACGTTAAAATTCCTTAATGTTCAGCTTCTATTTTAGAACATATATCATAACAATTCCAGAATGTTCAGCTTCTCTTTTAGAACATATAACGTTACAATTAGGGAATGTTCAGCTTCTATTTTAGAACATATAACGTTACAATTCCGGAATGTTCAGCTTCTATTTTAGAACATACAACGTACAATCACAGAATGTTCAGCTTCTATTTTAGAACACATGACATTAAAATTGCGGAATGTTCAGCTTGTATTTTGGAACACATAACGTTAAAATTCCGGAATATTCTTCTTCTATTTTAGAACATATAACGTAACAATTCCAGAATGTTCAGCTTCTATTTTAGAACACGACGTTAACATTCCAGAATGTTCAGCTTCTATTTTAGAACACATGACATTAAAATTCCAGAATGTTCAGCTTCTATTTTTGAACATACAACGTACAATTCCCGAATGTTCAGCTTGTATTTTAGAACACTTAACGTTACAATTACGGAATGTTCAGATTCTATTTCAGAACACATGACATTAAAATTCCAGAATGTTCAGCTTCTATTTTAGAACGTATAATATAACAATTCCAGAATGTTCAGCTTCTGTTTTAGAACATATAACGTTACAATTAGGGAATGTTCAGCTTCTATTTTAGAACATATAACGTTACAATTGCAGAATGTCCAGCTTCTATTTTAGAACATATTACATAAAAATTCCAGAATGCTCAGCTTCTGTTTTAGAACACATGATATTAAAATTCGGGAATGTTCAGCTTCTATTTTAGAACACATAACGTTAAAATTGCGGAATATTCATCTTCTATTTTAGAACATATAACGTAACAATTCCAGAACGTTCAGCTTCTATTTTAGAACATATAACATAAAAATTCTGGAATGTTAAGCTTCTATTTTAGAAGACAACGTAAAAATTTCAGAATGTTCAGCTTCTATTTTAGAACGTAAAACGTAACAATTCCAGAATGTTCAGCTTCTATTTCAGAACCTATAACGTTAGAATTTCAGAATGTTCAGCTTTTGTTTTAGAACATATAACGTAACAATTGCAGAATGTTCAGCTTCTATTTTAGAACACATGACAATAAAATTCGGGAATGTTCAGCTTCTATTTTAGAACACATAACGTAAAAATTCCGGAATATTCATCTTCTATTTTAGAACATATAACGTAGCAATTTCAGAATGTTCAGCTTCTCTTATAGAACATATGACATTAAAATTCTGTAATGTTACGCTTCTGTTTTAGAAGACAAGGTTAAAATTTCAGATTGTTCAGCTTCTATTTTAGAACATACAACGTACAATTCCAGAATGTTAAGCTTCTATTTTGCAACATATAACGTTAGAATTTCAGAATGTTCAGCTTTTGTTTTAGAACATATAACGTAACATTTGCAGAATGTTCAGCTTCTATTTTAGAACACATGACATTAAAATTGCGGAAGGTTGTTGGAGGAGCGTCAGAGGGTCGAGAGGAGCGTCAGAGCGTCGAGAGGAGCGTCA
The DNA here is from genome assembly GCA_947000775.1 of Pterois miles. Taxonomy (NCBI): domain Eukaryota; kingdom Metazoa; phylum Chordata; class Actinopteri; order Perciformes; family Scorpaenidae; genus Pterois; species Pterois miles. The sequence continues at coordinate 116,898 of CAMQGK010000218.1, forward strand.
GAGCGTCAGCGTCAGAGCGTCAGCTGAGAGGGTGGCAAACTGTCATGGCGGTACCCTGCACTGGACACAACTTCGAGTAGACAAACATTAATCATTTCTCAATCTACACCCGCGAAACGCAAACCTGGATTCACTAGAACAATACATCGACGATTGTTTTGATAGGCTCTGCGTCATGGAAACACCTAGAGGGCACAAACGTTTCAGGAACTCATCCACAGACACGGATGGGCTCAACACAGACGACACACAAGTCGCGACACTGCTCGCTAAGATTAACACCACACTCACCTCATTAGATGCGAGGATTAGCCTGGTAGAAGTTCTCCACCAAGAGTTTCAGGGTCTCAGGGAAAGCCTGGAATTCAGCCAGGGGCAAATACAGTCGCTTCTGAAGTCTAACAAGACGCTAGAAAGCACTGTTAAAACTTTACAAACGCAACTCACCGAGGTTAAAAAAGAAAACGCGACAATGAAAGAATCCATCCTCGATATAGAAGCTCGCAGCATGCGTGAAAATTTAATCTTCTCTGGGATTCCAGAAAACACCCAGGAATCCCCAGAGAAGACTATTAAAAACTTCATGCAGGCGCAGCTCAAAATGGCTCCGGACGCCGTTAAGAGGATCTCATTCCACCGCGTTCACCGCATCGGTACCACCAACACTACCGACACACGACCCAGACCGATCATCGCCAAGTTCGTTAACTATCAGGATAAAGAACTGGTAAAGAGCAGGGGCAAGGAACTCAAAGGAACCCGTCTGGGAATGAACGATCAGTTTCCTAAAATAATACAAGAAAGACGGAAAACATTATTTCCCATACGGAAACGATTCATTCAGGAGGGGAAACGCGCCGTCATTTCAGTAGACAAACTGTATGTAGATGGTCAGCTGTACCGCGACAACAGCGTCATTACCTGGCTGTAAACACCCGACAGCACAGACACACACTCACCTGATGTCTACCGCTGTTCTTTATTTATTAAATATGGTTTATATTTTGCGCTGTCTCTGCTCTCCCCCGACGCTCCCATGTATGTTCACCCGTCTATTCACTTGTCGATCTGATGTGTCACTACCCGTCTGTCTCTCCACCTGTCCACTTATGTGTTTGTCATCCCACTACCTGTCTGTGTGTCCACCTGTCTGTCTGTCCATCCGTCCGCTAATGTGTTCGTCATCTCACCACCTGTTTGTGTGTCCACCTGTCTGTCTGTCCACCCGTCTACCTACCCCCATGTCTGGCATCAGGGCACTTAAAAAATATGATCACTGTGATTACATTTTTTATGCTAATGTCAACTCTTAAATTTGTAACCTGGAATACTCGGGGCATCAATTCACAGGCAAAAAGAACTAAAATCATTAATCACTTAATTAAATTACAAGCAGACATATGTCTATTACAGGAAACTCATTTATCTCCATCTGAAGAACACAAACTGAAACATCCCCAATATAACCAAATCTACTCAGCAACTTATAATTCCAAAAAAAGAGGGGTTTCAATTTTAGTTAGCAAAAAAATACCATTAATCAAGAACTCAACAATCATAGACACAGAGGGGCGTTACATTATTTTAAATGCCTCACTGTACAATGATAATATCACAATTGCAAATCTCTATGGTCCAAACACTGATGATCCCTCATTTTTCCACAATTTTTTCTGTTTACTCAATAATATCCCTGATTCAATAATGGTAATTGGAGGTGACTTCAACACCGTCTTGGACCATACATTAGACAGATCGAACATATCAAATACATTTAGACTTTGGAATTCATCAGACATTTTAAAACAATACGTGGATGAATTTGGCCTGGGAGACGTCTGGCGACTCCGAAATCCAACTTCCAGAGAGTATTCCTACTTCTCACACGTCCACAATTCATTCTCCCGTATTGACTTCTTTCTCATTTCTAACTCCACCATACAGAAGGTTTCAGATACTAAAATGTATCCGATTCTGATCAGTGACCACGCTCCGGTCTCCTTTTCTCTAAACTCCAAGCATACTAAATCATCGGTCACACGATGGCGCTTTAATAACTCTCTCCTTAAAGATCCTGATTTTGTTACCTACTTTAAAACAGAATGGGTGAACTTTATGGAAATTAATGATTCCCCTGAAACATCAGCAACATTATTATGGGAAACAGCTAAAGTAGTTATGAGAGGAAGGATTATATCATATTCGTCATATAAGAAAAAAAAAGAAATAGAGATTGAAAAAGACTTGGAAGGGAAGCTACAAAAGCTGACTGACTCTTATGCTAGCAACCCTTCTGAACAAACCCATAACAAATTAAGAGAAGTTAAATTTCAACTAGAAAATATTATCAATAAAAAAACACAATTTATGATTGAAAGACTAAGACAAGAAAAATTTGCACATAATAACAAATCTGGAAAATATCTAGCAAATCAACTTAAACGCAATAAAGAAAAATCTATAATTTCAGTGATTAAGGATTCAGCTGGGACACTAATGCAAACAGATGAAGATATTAACAATGCTTTTCGAGCATTCTACAGTAAATTATACACCTCAAATCATGAACCAGATACATCAGATATTGACTCTTTCCTAAACAACCTAAATCTGCCTAAATTATCCCAAGAACAGGCAAATGAATTGGATAAACCACTAACACAGGATGAATATTTTAAAGCACTTATCCAAATGCCAAATAACAAAGCTCCTGGTCCAGATGGATTTAGTTCTGACTTTTTCAAATATTTTTGGAGTACAGTCTCAACATTATTCTTGAGAATGTCCCAAGAAATCAAGAAAAATTCCCAAATCCCACAATACATGAACACTGCTCTCCTCTCACTGTTGCTAAAGCCAGACAAAGATTCAACTCAGTGTTCCAGCTATCGCCCTCTGTCTCTTATCAATACGGACATTAAAATAATCACTAAAGCTCTATGCAACCGAGTAATAAAGGTTATCCCGTTAATAATACACCCAGATCAGACCGGATTTATTAAAGGAAGACATTCATCTGACAGTACGCGTCGACTATTTAATCTGATAAACACAGCTCAATTAAACAATCTAAACATCTTGATTGCTTCCCTTGATGCAGAAAAAGCCTTTGATAGAGTGAACAGGACATTTCTATTGGCATCATTACATAAATTTGGTTTTGGAGAGTCGTTCATCCACTGGATTAAAACATTATACACATCACCCATGGCAATGGTCACAACTAATGGAATAACATCACAACCATTTGCACTACATAGAGGAACAAGACAAGGATGTCCACTTTCTCCATCTCTGTTTGCCATATTCATAGAACCACTTGCAGCTGCAATTCGCCAAAATGATAACATTCAAGGTATTCGGATAGCTAACACACATCACAAGATTAGTCTCTATGCAGATGATGTATTACTGTATCTCCAGGCCACATCCAACTCATTGCAACAGTGCATTTCTTTAATTAATAATTTTTCCAGGATATCAGACTATTCAATTAACTGGACCAAATCCACAATTCTGCCTCTATGTGAGAGAGAGGGGAGGGCTGCATCCCTAAACGAATCCCCTCCTATATCTTTTGGCAATATAAAATACTTGGGTATCAACATCTCTCCCAAGTTGTCAGAGTTATTCAAATTAAATTATACCCCATTATTGAAAAATATCCAAGATGACCTAAATCGCTGGATGAATCTCCCACTTTCCATTATAGGCAGAATTGCATCAGTAAAAATGATAATACTACCAAAAATTAACTACCTCTTCACAATGATTCCGACCCAACCGACTATCAACTGGTTCCAGGCACTAGACTCTATAACAAACAAATTCTACTGGAAAAATAAAACACCAAGGATTAAATTAGCAACATTACAAAAAAATAAATCTATGGGAGGTCTTGAAGCACCAAATTTTCACTTTTACTTCTTGGCAAGTCAGTTACATTACATTTTCAAATGGATTAATCACTCTGCACAGAATCATTCATGGTCAGAAATAGAACAAGAACATTGTAATCCTATCTCACTATCGGATTTACCGTTCACAAACACAAGTATAAAACGTCACAAATGCTTCAAAAATACTGTCATCTCAACAACGCTCACCGCGTGGTGGAAAATTAATAAAATTTGTAAATCCACATTAACCCCCTGCAAATACACTCCCATTTGGCACAATCCAGATTTCACCCTCAACAACTCATCTCTAAACTTTGTCACCTGGAAAGACAAAGGGATCACACACTTACACCACGTATTCCATAATAACAACCTGATGAGCTTCGACCATCTTGTTCAACTGTACGGCCTTGGGACCGATCAATATCTCAGATATCTCCAGTTTAAATCTGTTCTTAAAACAAAAATCAGCATCACAAATAATAATTTACACCCTGCTGCAATAACAGAAGATTTATTCAAGATTAAAGACCGCAAGAAAATATTCTCCAAATTATACAAACTTTTACTGAACATAGATTCAACAATCTCACTTCCAATAGAAAAATGGGAAAAAGATTTATTGTTCAGTCCCAGTGTTGGATTCTGGGAACAAATCTGTCATAACACCTTCACAATGACTAAAAACTCAAACATACAACTGATACAATTTAAAGTAATCCATAGAACCCACTTCACCCAACACAGAATGCACAAAATGGGATTCGCTGATTCCGATACATGTTCTTCATGCACACTAAACACACCGGATGACTACTTCCACGCCATGTGGCTCTGTCCTCCGGTGCATCAGTTCTGGGAGGGAGTCATCAGCAAAATATCTAACTTATGGGGCTATAACCTCCCACTGTCCCCCTCTCTGTGTCTACTTGGTGATTTATCAGTAATCAATCCAGAGCCTAACAATACCAGATCTGTACTTATCGCTTTAGCCACCGCTAAAAAGACTATTCTCATGAATTGGAAAACCAGACATAAACTTAACATAACACACTGGCTAAACATTCTGACGGACTACATTGCCATGGAAAAACTCTCAGCTTCTCTCCAAAACCAAATTCAACAGTTTGAAGCAACCTGGACCCCTACTCTTCTCTCAGCCTTAAATCTACCAACCGCTTTGCCTGTTAGCTGATGCCCCCCAATCCATAAATCATTTACTTCTCCACACTGCCAGTCATGATGCCCCCCCCCCCCCCCCATCCCCCTTGTATCTGTTCTGTGTTCTATGTTGTTCCTTGTCTCTGTTTTGTGTTCTGTGTTTTTTTTTTTTTTTTTTTTTTTTCTTCTCCTCCTCTTCTCCCTGTCAGCTCATTGATTACATGCCATTAATTGACTGAGTCTACGCCTGTTTCAATTACTCCCATCACTTTTGCATGTCTTTATTGAGGTGTCCTTTTCTTTTCATTCTTATCCCCAGGGTTGTTGTCTGGCTCTGCTGGGCCCGACTGGCTCTTGCTTCCCTGTATCCCCTGGGATTGGGAGTATCGGTTGTCTCGCCTTTCGGCCCCGGAGCTGCTGTGGCTGTGCGCTCTCCTGGGTTCCTGGGGTGGTGGCGGCGGGTCTCTCCTGGGGTCCCCTGGATGGCGTGGGGGGTCTGGGGTGGGTCGGCCTCCTGTCGCTCCCCCGTCCCTCTCTGCCCCTGCCTCCCTCCTCCTCTCTCCTCCCCTGCCTTCCCACTCCTCCGCGCCCCTCTCTCCCTCCTCTGGGGGGGCTGGGAGTCCTCCGTGGCCTGGGGGTGGGCTCGGGCCCGGTTGGCCTCTCTCCGTGGGGGCACTCGCTTATCCAAGCACAGGCTCCGGTTTGGACATGTGTGACGCCACCGGGGATCAAATACTGCTGGCCGTGACCTTTTCTGGGGCCGGTACTGTCCCGGGTGGTAGTAGGGCGGACGGTCTGTGTCCCCTGCGTCCTCGGTGCTGTGGCCTTCGGGGTTGGGGTGGGGGGCCGGCGGTCCGTGCGCCCTTGGGGGTGGCTCCGTCCCCCTCTCGGGTCGGGTTGCCGTGGGCGGCTGGCCTGTGGTGGGTTTGGGGTGGCTGCTGGGGTGCTGCTCTGGTGTTGCAACTGCTGGGGCTGGCCGCATTGGTGGGGCCTGTTTCGTTTGTGGGGCCCCCTCTCGCCCCCCTCCCCTTCGGTCCCGGGGCCCTGCGCATCAGGGTTGAAAAGCGTTTCCACCTCTCCCCAACTTCCCTCTGCCTGGGGGGGCTGGGCCCACACTGGACTGCCTCTTACTGTGCACTTCACCCATCTCACATCTCACTGTATATATTACTCTGGCACATATAGGATCACAAAGTTAGGGCTACGTGGACGGGTGGGATGGGGGTCAGTGGGTTGCGGGGTGGGGCGGACTGCAGAGCCCCAGGGCATTGCGTCCTCCTCGTCTCCTTCCTACTGCCCCCTCCGAGTTTCCACTTTTAATGCAGTACACACACAAATTTGGGGACGTCTGCGCTGGCTTGGGGAACAGGGTCAGGGAAGGCTGCAGAGTAACCATCCTCTGTAGTCCTCTGGCCCGTCCGCTGCCCCCTCGCAGTCCAACCCAGCTTTTAATGCACCACATTACATTACACTTAAGGTTGCACTCACACATGGTGGAGGGTGAATGGTTCCTCGTCTGGAATCGGGGAACCATAGTAATAGGGGAGTATTGGTGAACATTCTGGACATGGCGTTACTGGTGGGGCTCAGTCCCCTCCGGCTTTTGGGTGTTGAGGGAGCCCAACGTCCAATCTGCTGTTGCTGTGGGGTCTCCGGGTCGTGGGGGTTGTGGTCTGGGGGGTCTCCCGCATCCCTGGCGGGCCCCCTATAGCTGTGGCCCCTGTAACATCGCGGTGCTGGATTGGTTGCCCTGGTGGCCGCCGGGGCTAATACATGGGCTGGTCCCGGGCGGTTGCTCGGCTCGGGTTGGGGGGGCGGGGGCGCGTCTCTGGGTGCCGGGGCCGTGGGTTCCCTGCGCTCCCCCTGGGCCTCGGTGCCGGGTGATAGGCAGGGTTAGTAATTAGTTCCATCTACACCACCCGCTCTCTCCCCTGGGCCTGGGCTGGGCCCGGGCATCGGTCTCCTCTGGCTGGCCCCCCGGTGGCGGCCTGCTTGCTGCTAGTTGTCCTCTCGGTGGGGGGTCGTTCGGTCCCTGTGTCTCCCCACTGTGCTGCGGGGGTCGCCCTGCCGCCCCGGGGGCGGGGGGGTTGGGCTGGGTGTGGGGGGTGGGCGGGGGTGGGGTGTGGGGGTGGGTGTTCGGGGTGGTCGGGGGTGGGTGTTGGGTGGTGGGTGGGCCCTCGTGCCCCATGCCCCCTGGCCCTGTTCGGGGTGCTCTGGGGGGTGTCGGCCGCTCACTCCTCTGGGCATCTGGGTGTGTGTGCGGCCCGGCGGCTCTGATGGCTATCTGGGTGTTGCCTCCTTGGTGCTCTCATGTCCTGGGATGGGGTGGTGCACTTGACCAGTTTGCCCAGGTTTAGTCACGACAGCTGCTCTGGGCTTCGGTGTCAATAACACATGCATGATTGGGTTCAGGGCCTGCCAGCACCTGCCGAGTCCCATTGTTGAGAACTAATGGGACCCGCAAAAATGTGTTAGATCATTCTTCGAACTTTACACTGGACTCACGGACTTCATGCACTTTATCACTCTTGATCTCTGACGGTTTAACTTTCTCCCCTCCGTTGTTTCTCATAGGTTACAGGCTGGTGGGTATAAATCAGCACCTCACATTCATAGCATGTACCCTTCCCAACCCATCTTATCTCCCCCTATCTATCCCACATTTTCCCCTCAATTCACTTAAGTATAGCACTTCCCTCTCTGGCTCGTAATAGGAAAAACCAATAAAGATTAGTTACCAGGAGGGACGGTGATGGTCACACACGCACTAAAATATTAAGATACTTTTGTGCAATACTAAAATAAGCACAGATCCCATAAAAAGTTGTTACCTCCTTTTGTGGTATTCATCGATGGGAGTCAGTGCTGACAGGAGCAAAAAAAAAAAAAAAAAAAAAAAAAAAAAAAAATTGCGGAATGTTCAGCTTCTATTTTGGAATACATAACGTTAAAATTCCGGAATGTTCAGCTTCTATTTTAGAACATATAACGTTACAATTAGGGAATGTTCAGATTCTATGTTAGAACACATGACATTAAAATTCTGAAATGTTCAGCTTCTATTTTAGAACACATGACATTAAAATTCCGGAATGTTCAGCTTCTATTTCTGAACATACAACGTACAATTCCAGAAAGTTCAGCTTCTATTTTAGAACATATAACGTTAAAATTCTGTAATGTTACGCTTCTATTTTAGAAGACAACGTTAAAATTTCAGATTGTTCAGCTTCTATTTTAGAACATATAACGTTACAATTTCGGAATGTTCAGCTTCTGTTTTAGAACACGATGTTAACATTTCGAAATGTTCAGATTCTATTTTAGAACACATGACATTAAAATTCTGACGTGTTCAGCTTCTATTTTAGAACATATAATGTAAAAATTACAGAATGTTCAGCTTCTATTTTAGAACACGTGACATTAAAATTCCGGAATGTTCAGCTTCTATTTTAGAACATACAATGTACAATTCCAGAATGTTCAGCTTCTATTTTACAAGACAACTTTGAAATTTCAGAATGTTCAGCTTCTATTATAGAACATAAAACGTAACAATTCCAGAATGTTCAGGTTCTATTTCAGAACATATAACGTAACCATTCCGGAATGTTAAGCTTCTATTTTAGAAGACAATGTTAAAATATCAGAATGTTCAGCTTCTATTTTAGAACATATAACGTTAAAATTTCAGAACGTTCAGCTTTTATTTTAGAACATATAACGAAACAATTGCAGAATGTTCAGCTTCTACTTTAGAACACATGACATTAAAATTTCGGAATGTTCAGCTTGTATTTTGGAACACATAACGTTAAAATTCCGGAATTTTCAGCTTCTATTTTAGAACATATAACATAACAATTCCAGAATGTTCAGCTTCTGTTTTAGAACATATAACGTTACAATTAGGGAATGTTCAGCTTCTATTTTAGAACATATAACGTTACAATTCCGGAATGTTCAGCTTGTATTTTAGAACACGATGTTAACATTTCGAAATGTTCAGAATCTATTTTAGAACACATGACATTAAAATTCTGACATGTTCAGCTTCTATTTTAGATCATATAATGTAAAAATTCCAGAATGTTCAGCTTCTATTTTAGAACACATGACATTAAAATTCGGGAATGTTCAGCTTCTATTTTAGAACATACAACGTACAATTCCAGAATGTTCAGCTTCTATTTTATAACATATAACGTTAGAATTTCAGAATGTTCAGCTTTTGTTTTAAAACATATAACGTAACAATTGCAGAATGTTCAGCTTCTGTTTTAGAACACATGACATTAAAATTGCGGAATGTTCAGCTTCTATTTTGGAACACATAACGTTAAAATTCCGGAATGTTCAGCTTCTGTTTTAGAACATATAACGTAACAATTAGGGAATGTTCAGCTTCTATTTTAGAACATAAAACGTTAAAATTTCAGAACGTTAAGCTTTTATTTTAGAACATATAACGAAACAATTGCAGAATGTTCAGCTTCTATTTTAGAACATACAACGTACAATTCCAGAATGTTCAGCTTCTATTTTAGAACATACAACGTACAATTCCCGAATGTTCAGCTTGTATTTTAGAACACTTAACGTTACAATTACGGAATGTTCAGATTCTATTTCAGAACACATGACATTAAAATTCCAGAATGTTCAGCTTCTATTTTAGAACATATAACGTTAAAATTCTGGAATGTTAAGCTTCTATTTTAGAAGAAAATGTTAAAATTTCAGAATGTTCAGCTTCTATTTTAGAACACATGACATTAAAATTGCGGAATGTTCAGCTTCTATTTTAGAACATGATGTTAACATTTTGAAATGTTCAGATTCTATTTTAGAACACATGACATTAAAATTCCGGAATGTTCAGCTTCTATTTTAGAACATATAACGTTAAAATTCTGAAATGTTCAGCTTCTATTTTAGAACACATGATATTAAAATTCTGAAATGTTCAGCTTCTATTTTACATCATAAAACGTAAAAATTCCAGAATGTTCAGCTTCTCTTATAGAACATATGACATTAAAATTCTGTAATGTTACGCTTCTATTTTAGAAGACAACGTTAAAATTTCAGATTGTTCAGCTTCTATTTTAGAACATACAACGTACAATTCCAGAATGTTCAGCTTCTATTTTACAACATATAATGTTACAATTAGGGAATGTTCAGATTCTATTTTAGAACACATGACATTAAAATTCTGAAATGTTCAGCTTCTATTTTAGAACACATGACATTAAAATTCCGGAATGTTCAGCTTCTATTTCTGAACATACAACGTACAATTCCAGAAAGTTCAGCTTCTATTTTAGAACATATAACGTTAAAATTCTGTAATGTTACGCTTCTATTTTAGAAGACAACGTTAAAATTTCAGATTGTTCAGCTTCTATTTTAGAACATATAACGTACAATTCCAGAATGTTCAGCTTCTATTTTACAACATATAACGTTAGAATTTCAGAATGTTCAGCTTTTGTTTTAGAACATATAACGTAACAATTGCAGAATGTTCAGTTTCTGTTTTAGAACACATAACGTTAAAATTCCGGAATGTTCAGCTTCTATTTTAGAACATATAACATGACAATTCCAGTATGTTCAGCTTCTGTTTTAGAACATATAACGTTACAATTAGGGAATGTTCAGATTCTATTTTAGAACACATGACGTTAAAATTCAGGAATGTTCAGCTTCTATTTAAGAACATTCATTCATTCATTCATCGTCAACCGCTTATCCCATTAGGGGTCGCGGGGGGGGCTGGAGCCGATCCCAGCTGGCATTGGGCGAAGGCAGGGTACACCCTGGACAGGTCGCCAGTCCATCGCAGGGCACATAGAGACAGACAACATATAGACAGACAACCATTCACGCTCACATCCACACCTACGGACAATTTAGAGTAATCAATTAACCTAAACAGCATGTCTTTGGATGGTGGGAGGAAGCCGGAGTACCCGGAGAAAACCCACGCTTACACGGGGAGAACATGCAAACTCCACACAGAAGAGCCGCAAGCTGGAATCGAACCTGCGACCCTCTTGCTGTGAGGCGACAGCGCTAACCACTACACCACCGTGCAGCCCACTATTTAAGAACATAAAACGTACAATTCCAGAATGTTCAGCTTTTATTTTAGAACATGAAATGTAAAAATTCCAGAATGTTCAGCTTCTATGTTTGAACACATGACATTAAAATTCCGGAATATTCAGCTTCTATTTTAGAACATACAACATACAATTCCAGAATGTTAAGCTTCTAATTTAGAACATATAACGTCATAATTCCGGAATGTTCAGTTTTGTTCTTTAGAACACAACGTTAAAATTCCAGAATGTTCAGCTTCTATTTTAAAACATGAAACATAACAATTCCAGAATGTTCAGCTTCTATTTTAGAACATAAAATGTAACAATTCAAGAACGTTCAGCCTCTATTTTAGAACATATAACGTTACAGTTTCGGAATGTTCAGCTTCTATTTTAGAACACGCCGTTAAATTTTCAGAATGTTCAACTTCTATTTTGGAATATATAACTTTAAAATTCCGGAATATTTAGTTTTCTTCTTTAGAACACAACATTAAAATTCCAGAATGTTCAGCTTCTATTTTAGAACATAAAATGTAACAATTCCGGAATGTTCAGCCTCTATTTTAGAACATATAACGGAACAATTCCGGAATGTTCAGCTTCTGTTTCAGAACATATAATGTAATAATTCCAGAATGTTCAGATTCTATTTGAGAACATATAATGTAACAATTCTGGAAAGTTCCGCTTCTATTTTAGAACGTATAACGTTACAATTTCGGAATGTTCAGCTTCTGTTTTAGAACGTCAAACATAACAATTCCAGAATGTTCAGCTTCTGTTTTAGAACACATGACATTAAAATTGCGGAATGTCCAGCTTCTATTTTGGAACATATAACGTTAAAATTCTGGAATGTTCAGCTTCTATTTGAGAACATATAATGTAACAATTCCGGAATGTTCCGCTTCTGTTTTAGAATGTATAACGTTACAATTTCGGAATGTTCAGCTTCTATTTTAGAACATATAATGCAACAATTCCAGAATGTTCAGCTTCTATCTTAGAAATCGACGTTAACATTTCAAAATGTTCAGATTGTATTTTAAAACACATGACATTAAATTTCTGAAATGTTCAGCTTCTATTTTAGAACATATAATGGAACAATTCCGGAATGTTCAGCTTCTGTTTTAGAATGTATAACGTTACAATTTCGGAATGTTCAGCTTCTATTTTAGAACATATAACGTTACAATTTCGGAATGTTCAGCTTCTGTTTTAGAACACATGACATTGAAATTCGAGAATGTTCAGCTTCTACTTTAGAACACAAAACGTTAAAATTCCGGAATATTCAGCTTCTATTTTAGAATCCGACGTTAACATTTCGAAATGTTGAGATTCTATTTTAGAACACATGACATTAAATTTCTGAAATGTTCAGCTTCTATTTTAGAACATAAAATGTAACAATTCAAGAATGTTCAGCCTCTATTTTAGAACATATAACGTTACAGTTTTGGAATGTTCAGCTTCTATTTTAGAACACATAACGTTAAAATTCCGGAATGTTCAGCTTCTATTTTAGAACACACTGTTAAATTTTAGGAATGTTCAGCTTCTATTTTGGAATATATAACTTTAAAATTCCGGAATATTCAGTTTTTTTCTTTAGAACACAACATTAAAATTCCATAATGTTCAGCTTCTATTTTAGAACATATAACGTAACAATTCCAGAATGTTCAGCTTCTATTTTTGAGAACACATAACGTTAAAATTCCAGAATGTTCAGCGTTTATTTTAGAATACGACGTTAAAATTTCGGAATGTTCAGCTTCTATTTTGAAACATATAACGTTAAAATTACGGAATGTTCAGTTTTGTTCTTTAGAACACGACGTTAAAATTCCAGAATGTTCAGCGTTTATTTTAGAACATATAACGTTACAATTCCGGAATGTTCAGCTTCTATTTTAGAACATATAACATTACAGTTTCGGAATGTTCAGCTTCTATCTTAGAACATATAACGTAACAATTCCAGAATGTTCAGCTTCTATTTTAGAACACATAACATTAAAATTCCGGAATGTTCAGCGTTTATTTTAGAATACGACGTTAATATTTCGGAATGTTCAGCTTCTGTTTTAAAACATACAACGTAAAAATTCCAGAATGTTCAGCTTCTATTTTAGAACAAATGACATTAAAATTCCGGAATGTTTAGCTTCTATTTTGAAAGATATAACGTAACAATTCCAGAATGTTCAGCTTCTATTTTAGAAAATATAATGTAACAATTCCAGAATGTTCAGCTTCTGTTTTAGAACATATAACGTTACAATTAGGGAATGTTCAGATTCTATTTTAGAACACGTGAAATTAAAATTTGGGAATGTTCAGCTTCTATTTTGGAACATATACTTTAACAATTCCAGAATGTTCAGCTTCTATTTTAGAACATATGACGTTAAAATTCCGGAATGTTCAGTTTTGTTATTAAGAACGCAACGTTACAATTTCGGAATGTTCAACTTCAATTTTAGAACATATAACGTTACAATTCCGGAATGTTCAGCTTCTATTTTAGAACGTATAATGTTACAATTTAGGAATGCTCAGCTTCTATTTTAGAACATATAACGTTACAATTCCGGAATGTTCAGCTTCTATTTTAGAACACGATGTTAACATTTCGAAATGTTGAGATTCTATTTTAGAACACATGACATTAAAATTCTGAAATGTTCAGCTTCTATTTTAGAACATATAACGTAAAAATTCCAGAATGTTCAGCTTCTATTTTAGAACACATGACATTAAAATTCCGGAATGTTCAGCTTCTATTTCAGAACATATAATGTAAAAATTCCAGAATGTTCAGCTTCTGTTTTAGAACATAAAACGTTACAATTAGGGAATGTTCATATTCTATTTTAGAACACATGACATTAAAATTCCGGAATGTTCAGCTTCTATTATATAACATAAAATGTGACAATTCCGGAATGTTCAGCCTCTATTTTAGAACATATAACGGAACAATTCTGGAATGTTCAGCTTCTCTTTTAGAACATATAATGTAACAATTCCAGAATGTTCAGCTTCTATTTTAGAACATATGACGTTAAAATTCCGGAATGTTCAGTTTTATTATTAAGAACACAACGTTACAATTTCGGAATGTTCAACTTCTATTTTAAAACATACAACGTTACAATTCCGGAATGTTCAGCTTCTATTTTTGAACATATAACGTAACAATTCTCGAATGTTCAGCTTGTATTTTGGAACACATAACGTAACAATTCCGGAATGTTTAGATTCTATTTCACAACACATGACATTAAAATTCCGGAATGTTCAGCTTCTATTTTAGAACATATAACGTAACAATTCCAGAATGTTCAGATTCTAATTTAGAACACATGACATTAAAATCCTGAAATGTTCAGCTTCTATTTTATAACATATAACGTAAAAATTCCAGAATTTTCAGCTTCTATTTTAGAACACATGACATTAAAATTCCGGAATGTTCAGTTTTGTTATTAAGAACACAACGTTACAATTTCGGAATGTTCAACTTCTATTTTAGAACATATAACGTTACAGTTTTGGAATGTTCAGCTTCTATTTCAGAACATATAACTTAACAATTCCAGAGTGTTCAGCTTCTGTTTTGGAGCATATGACATTAAAATTCGGGAATGTTCAGCTTTTATTTTAGAACACACAATGTTAAAATTCAGGAATGTTCAGCTTCTATTTTAGAACATATAACATAACAATTCCAGAATGTTCAGATTCTATTTTAGAACACATGAAAATAAAATTTCGGAATGTTCAGCTTCTATTTTAGAACATATAACGTTAAAATTTCAGAATGTTCAGTTTTGTCATTAAGAAAATAACGTTACAATTTCGGAATGTTCAACTTCTATTTTAAAACATATAACGTTACAATTCCGGAATGTTCAGCTTCTATTTTAGAACATATAACGTTAAAATTTCAGAATGTTCAGCTTAAATTTTAGAACGTGTAACGTAACAATTGCAGAATGTTCAGCTTCTATTTTAGAACATATAATGTAACAATTCCAGAATGTTCAGCTTCTGTTTCAGAACATATAATGTTACAATTAGGGAATGTTCAGATTCTATTTTAGAACACATGAAATTAAAATACGGGAATGTTCAGCTTCTATTTTGGAAAATATACTTTAACAATTCCAGAATGTTTAGCTTCTATTTTAGAACATACAACGTAACAATTCTCGAATGTTCAGCTTGTATTTTGGAACACATAACGTAACAATTCCGGAATGTTCAGATTCTATTTCACAACACATGACATTAAAATTCCGGAATGTTCAGCTTCTATTTTAGAACATATAACGTAACAATTCCAATATGTTCAGATTCTAATTTAGAACACATGACATTAAAATCCTGAAATGTTCAGCATCTATTTTAGAACATATAACGAAAAAATTCCTGAATTTTCAGCTTCTATTTTAGAACACATGACATTAAAATTCCGGAATGTTCAGCTTCTATTTTAGAACATATAACATAACAATTCCAGAATGTTCAGCTTCTCTTTTAGAACATATGATGCTAAAATTCTGGAATGTTAAGCTTCTATTTTAGAAGACAACGTTAAAATTTCAGAATGTTCATCTTGTATTTTAGAACATATGACGTTAACATTTCGAAATGTTGAGATTCTATTTTAGAACGCATGACAATAAAATTCCGAAATGTTCAGCTTCTATTTTAGAACATATAATGTAAAAATTCCAGAATGTTCAGCTTCTATTTTAGAACACATGACATTAAAATTCCGGAATGTTCAGCTTCTATTTTAGAACACACGACATTAAAATTCAGGAATGTTCAGCTTCTATTTTATAACATAAAATGTAACAATTCCAGAATGTTCAGCCTCTGTTTTTGAACATATAACGGAACAACTCCGGAATGTATAGCTTCTGTTTTAGAACATATAACATTACAGTTTCGGAATGTTCAGCTTCTATTTCAGAACATATAACTTAACAATTCCAGAATGTTCAGCTTCTGTTTTGGAGCATATGACATTAAAATTCGGGAATGTTCAGCTTTTATTTTAGAACATATAACGTTACAATTCCGGAATATTCAGCTTCTATTTTAGAACATACAACGTTACAATTCCGGAATATTCAGCTTCTATTTTAGAACACAATGTTAAGATTTCGAAATGTTCAGATTCTATTTTAGAACGCATGACATTAAAATTCTGAAATGTTCAGTTTCTATGTTAGAACATATAATGTAACAATTCCAGAATGTTCAGCTTCTCTTTTAGAAAATAAAACGTTACAATTATGGAATGTTCAGATTCTATTTTAGAACACGACATTAAAATTGCGGAATCTTCAGCTTCTATTTTATAACATAAAATGTGACAATTCCGGAATGTTCAGCCTCTATTTTAGAACATATAACGGACCAATTCCGGAATGTTCAGCTTCTGTTTTAGAACATGTAACGTTACAGTTTCGGAATGTTCAGCTTCTATTTCAGAACATAAAACTTAACAATTCCAGAATGTTCAGCTTCTGTTTTGGAGCATATGACATTAAAATTCGGGAATGTTCAGATTCTACTTTAGAACACATGACATTGAAATTCAGGAATGTTCACCTTCTATTTTGGAACATATAACGTTACAATTCCGGAATGTTCAGCTTCTCTTTTAGAACATATGACGTTAAAATTCTGGAATGTTCAGCTTCTATTTTAGATCATATAATGTAACAATTCCAGAATGTTCAGCTTCTATTTTAGAACATATTACATAACAATTCCAGAATGTTCTGCTTCTGTTTTAGAACGTATAACGTTACAATTTTTGATTGTTCAGCCTCTATTTTCAAACATATAACGTTACAATTTCGGAATGTTCAGCTTCTGTTTTCGAACATATAACGTAACAATTCCGGAATGTTCTGCTTCTGTTTTAAGAGATAAGATGAGATAAGATTGAACTTTATTCATCCCGAAGGAAATTGTTGTGCCATAGATGCTCAGTATTTACAAAAAGTACAAAACGCAACACAATTAACATCACACAGTGTATAGAGAAACAAGTTTAAAAAAAGAGATAAGAACTGAGGATTGATAAGTACAAATAGGAGGGGAAAAGTACTTTTCTCATCAATAGTGAGAAATCAAATAACTGAAAAATAACCATATTGCACAGATAACATCAGTAATGTAGTGTTAATTGAACAGCATTACCATATGTGAAGTACTGCACATGCCAATAAAAACTGATGACAGTAATGGTGTTATTGCACATGAAATAAATAAATAAAGGTGGTAATATGAAAGCCGTATTATTGCATATGATAGTAGAAAAGATGATGATATTAAAGCCGTATTATTGCACTGATGCTGGTGTTCATAAAGTCCAGTATTGTCAACTGTCTGTCCAGCAGAAAGGGGAGGAGTTATAGAGTCTGATGGCCACAGGGAGAAAAGACCTCCTGTGACGCTCTGTTGAGCATCTCGGTGGTCTCAGTCTACGGCTGAAGGTGCTCTGGTAGGACTCCAGAGTGGCATGCAGGGGATGAGAGGTGTTGTCTCTGATACTGAGTAGCTTCCTCAGCATCCTCTTCTCCGACACCTCCGCCAAAGACTCTAGTTCCACTCCCAGGACAGAACCCGCCTTCCTGATGAGCTTGCTGAGTCTGTCGGCGTCGGCTACCTTCACCCTGCTGCCCCAGCACACTACAGCGTAGAAGATGACACTGGCCACCACCGAGTGATAGAACGTCTGCAGCATGGTTCTGCAGACATTAAAGGATCTGAGTCTCCTGAGTAGATACAGTCGACTCAGACCCTTCTTGTACAGATCTTGTGAGTTTTTTGTCCAGTCCATTTTATTGTCGAGGTGGACACCAAGGTATTTGTAATCCTCCACGATGTCCACCTCTGTGCCCCTGATGCTGACTGGGTTAAGAGTGGTCCTGTGTTTTCTAAAGTCAAAAACCAGCTCTTTGGTTTTTGTAATGTTGAGCTGGAGATGATTTAGGTCACACCATCCCACAAACCTGTCCACAACTCCTCTGTACTCAGCCTCCTGATCTCTGTTGATACAGCCCACTATGGCAGAGTCGTCTGAAAACTTCTGCAGATGGCAGGAAGGTGAGCTGTGTCTGAAGTCCGAGGTGAAGAGCGTGAAGAGGAAAGGAGACAAGACTGTCCCCTGAGGGACCCCCGTGCTGCTCACTATGGTGTCCGACGTGACATTCTGCAGCCTCACATACTGTGGCCGATGTGAGATAGTTAGTGATCCAGGCCACTAGTGGAGCATCCACCTGCATGTCCAGAAGCTTGGTCCTCAGGAGGGCGGGTCGGACGCTGTTGAAAGCACTGGAGAAGTCAAAAAACATGACTCTCACACTGCTGCCTGCCTCCTCCAGATGAGTACAAGCCCTGTTCAGCAGAAAGAGGACGGCGTCTTCCACTCCAATGCGAGGCTGATAGGCAAACTGCAGGGGGTCCAGTGATGGTCCAGTCAGGGAGCGTAGGTGCTTCAGAACCAGACGTTCCATTGACTTCATCACATGAGAAGTCAGAGCCACTGGTCTGTAGTCACTGTGGGTGTTTGGATGCTTTTTCTTGGGGACAGGAACAAGGCAGGATGTTTTCCACATAGAGGGGACAACCATCAGACTCAGGCTCAGGTTGAAGATGTGCCTGAAAACTGCGCACAGCTGGGTAGCACAGCCCTTAAGCACAGCCCTTAAGCACTCTGGGGCTGATGCCGTCGGGACCTGCAGCTTTGCCAGGTCTTAGTCTGCTGAACTCTCTTCTCACCTCTTCAGCAGTGATGGTGAAGGGTCCTGACGGGGGATGAGAAGAGTGAACAGGAGCAGCTGCTGGTGTTGTGGGGAGATGGTGAGGTGGAGGTGTCGAAGTAGAGGGCAGAGAATGCTGCAGTGAAGGAGGAGGAGGGAGAGCAGCAGGGGATGGGGTGTCGTTAGGGGAGCAGGGGGGTGAGTGGGCAGAGGCCATCTCATCAAACCTGTTGAAAAACAGGTTCAGCTCATTGGCCTCATCCAGGTCTCCCACCATCCCCCGATCCGTCTTTGTCCCATGGCCAGTGATGGTTCTGAGGCCACTCCACACCTCCCTCATGTTCTTTTGTTGGAGTTTACTCTCCAACTTCCTCCTATAACACTCCTTGCCCTCCTTTATTTTCTCCCTCTGTTCTATCTGCACCTTCTTCATCTCCTCCTTGTCTCCACTCCTGAAGGCTGCCTTCTTCCTGTTTAGTGAAGCTTTGATGTCCTTGGTCACCCAGGGTTTGTTGTTTGGGTAACAGTGCACAGTTTTGGTGGGGATTATGGTGTCCATACAGAAACTGACATAGTCTGTGATGCAGTCAGTGAGTCCATTGATGTCCTCCCCGTGAGCATTACAGAGCACATCCCAGTCGGTCTCCTCAAAACAATCCTGGAGAGTCTGCTCAGCCTCCTGGGACCAGATCCGAACTGTTCTGGTGGCCACTGGTTGCCGCTGGACTTCAGGTGTATAGAGGGGCTTCAGGTGGACCAGGTTGTGGTCAGATCTTCCCAGGGGGGAGGGGCTATGGAGCTGTATGCTTCCTTAACATTGGCATACAGCAGGTCCAGTGTTTTATTCTCCCTTGTTGGGCAGTCCACAAACTGTTTGAAGGTGGGGAGTGTTTTTGTCAGAGTGACGTGATTGAAATCACCGGAGATGGATATGAATGCATTTGGATGCCGCGTCTGTAGTCCCCCGGTAACGGAGCTGATGACGTCATCCACACAAGAGGCATTAGCGGAAGGAGGAACGTAAACAATGATAATAATGGCCTGGGAAAACTCTCTGGGCAAATAATATGGACGGAGACTCACTGCCAGCAGTTCGATGTCCGGGCTGCACACACGGTCCTTCACCGTAATGTGTCCGGGGTCACACCACTTGTTGTTCACGTAGAGAGCGAGCCCCCCTCCTTTCTTTTTGCCGCTCTCGTCGTAACTCCGGTCCGCCCGCACAAGTTGGAAGCCGGCCAAACTCAGCACCGAGTCCGGGATGATGTCCTTCAGCCATGTTTCAGTGAAGCACATCACAGATACCTCCCGAAACACGCTGTCGCTCCTTGTGAGTGATGTTAACTCCTCCATTTTATTTCCCAGTGCTCTTACGTTCCCCATGATGATGGAGGGGAGATACGGACGGTATCTCCTCTTCCTCAGCCATCGTCTCCTACCGCCTCTGCAGCCCCGATATTTCTTCCTGATCTCCTCGGGGATCTCAGGTCTCGTAGTGGCCGCCCCGCTTTTCCGGAGGCTCAACAGCTGATCCCTGCTGTAAACAATGGAGCCCGGCGTCTGCTCCGCGAGAACGGAGGACCGACACGAAAAAAGTGCCGAAATCAATATAAACACTAAAAAGAATGTGCGTAGCCACATCCTTGTGCTAATTACCTGCTACTTTAATTCACAAGAATAGCCAGAAAGGTAAATACACAAGAAAAAAAAGTAGGAAAAACACAGGACAGACGCGGAGCAACTATGGCTGGCAGCTGCCCTCAGACAGCGCCGGAAGTACTTGCGTCAAACGTAACAAATCCAGAATGTTCAGCTTCTATTTTAGAACATATTACATAACAATTCCAGAATGTTCAGCTTCTGTTTTCGAACATATAACGTAACAATTCCGGAATGTTCTGCTTCTGTTTTAGAACGTATAACGTTACAATTTCGGATTGTTCAGCTTATATTTTCAAACATATAACGTTACAATTTCGGATTGTTCAGCTTCTATTTTCGAACATATAACGTAACAATTCCGGAATGTTCTGCTTCTGTTTTAGAACGTATAACGTTACAATTTCGGATTGTTCAGCTTCTATTTTCAAACATATAACGTTACAATTTCGGAATGTTCAGCTTCTATTTTAGAACATATAACGTAACAATTCTGGAATGTTCCGCTTCTGTTTTAGAACGTATAACGTTACAATTTCGGATTGTTCAGCTTCTATTTTAGAACATATAACGTTACAATTTCGGATTGTTCAGCTTCTATTTTGAAACATATAACGTAATGTTCAGCTTCTGTGTTAGAACATGTAACGTTACAATTTCGGAATGTTCAGCTTCTATTTTTGAACATAAAACATAACAATTCCGGAATGTTCAGATTCTGTTTTAGAACATAAAACGTAACAATTGTAGAATGTTCAGCTTCTGTTTTAGAACATATAACCTTACAATTTCGGAATGTTAGGCTTCTGTTGTAGAACATGAAACGTAACAATTGCAGAATGTTCAGCTTCTATTTTAGAACACATAACATTAAAATTGCTGAATATTCAGCTTCTATTTTGGAACACATAACGTTAAAATTCCGGAATGTTCAGCTTCTATTTTAAAAAATATAATGTAACAATTCCAGAATGTTCAGCTTCTGTTTTAGAACATATAACGTTACAATTAGGGAATGTTCAGCTTCTATTTTGGAACATATAACGTTACAATTCCGGAATGTTCGGCTTCTATTTTAGAACATATACTTTAACAATTCCAGAATGTTCAGCTTCTATTTTAGAACATATGACGTTAAAATTCCGGAATGTTCGGTTTTGTTATTAAGAACACAACTGTCAGGAATGTGAGGTCTTAGACTGTGTTATGTCTGTGTTCCATGTTGCATGTGCATGCTTTTAGTTTGACACTTCCTGTTTTATTTTGTAGTTCTAACATTCCCTCTCGTTTCAGATCACCTCACTTCCTGCCCTGCATGCTTCCCGCCTTCACGTTAGAGCACATCCTCCTGACCTACTTTCCACTCCATTCACCGGCGTCCCATCGTGCTTTCCCCGCCCTGATTGTGTCCACCTGTGAATAGTTAATCACTCCCTCACTGGTATTTAATGTGTGCTCCCCAGCCCTTCTGTGCCAGATCGTCTTGTTCCCTCGCGTCAAGTCATCCAGCGTTTCCTTTTGTGAGTTCCATTGATTACCCGTGTTTTTGACCCTCTGCTTAGTTTTCGACCTAGTCCTTGCCTGCCGTTTTTGGATGTGTTTGCCCTATTGCTTGTCTTACCGTGTACCGACCTTGGACTGTATTAAAGACACCGATTATCGCCTCAACCCTGTTCCAGTGTGTTTGCATCTGAGTCCTATGCTGCCTGTCTCCACGGAGCGTAACAACAACGTTACAATTTCTAAATGTTAAACTTCTATTTTAAAACATATAACGTTACAGTTTCGGAATGTTCAGCTTCTATTTTAGAACACATAACATTAAAATTCCGGAATGTTCAGCTTCTATATTAGAATATATAACGTAACAATTCCAGAATGTTCAGCTTCTCTTTTAGAACATATGACGTTAAAATTCTGGAATGTTAAACTTCTATTTTAGAAGACAACGTTAAAATTTCAAAATGTTCAACTTCTATTTTAAAACATATAACGTTACAATTCCGGAATGTTCAGCTTCTATTTTTGAACATATAATGTAACAATTCCCGAATGTTCAGCTTGTATTTTAGAAAACATAATGTTAAAATTTCGGAATGTTCAGATTCTATTTCAGAACACATGACATTAATATTCCGGAATGTTCAGCCTATATTTTAGAACATATAACATAACAGTTCCAGAATGTTCAGATTCTTTTTTAGAAGAAATGACATTAAAATTTCGGAATGTTCAGCTTCTATTTTGAAAAGTATAACGTTACAATTCCGGAATGTTCAGTTTTGTTCTTTAGAACACAAAGCTAAAATTCCACAATGTTCAGCTTCTATTTTAAAACATATAACATAACAATTCTGGAATGTTCAGCTTCTGTTTTAGAACATCAAACGTAACAATTGTAGAATGTTCAGCTTCAATTTTAGAACACATGATGTTAAAATTTCAGAATGTTCAGCTTCTATTTTAGAACATATAACGTTAAAATTCCGGAATGTTCAGCTTCTATTTTAGAACGTATAACGTTACGATACCGGAAAGTTCAGCTTCTATTTTAGAACATGTAACGTTTCAATTTCGGAAAGTTCAGCTTCTATTTTAGAACATATAACATCGTCTATTTGAGAACACAATGTTAACATTTCGAAATGTTCAGATTCTATTTTAGAACACATGACATTAAAATTCTGAAATTTTCAGCTTCTATTTTAGAACACATGACATTAAAATTCCGGAATGTTCAGCTTCTATTTTAGAACATATAACGGAACAATTCCGGAATATTCCACTTCTATTTTAGAACATATAACGTTACAATTCCGGAATGTTCAGCTTCTGTGTTAGAACTTAAATGTAACAATTCCATAATGTTCAGCTTCTATTTTAGAACGTATAATGTTACAATTTTGGAATGTTCAGCTTCTGTTTTAGAACTTCAAACGTAACAATTCCAGAAAGTTCAGCTTCTATTTTAGAACATATAACCTAACAATTCCGGAAAGTTCCGCTTCTGTTTTAGAATGTATAACGTTACAATTTCGGAATGTTCAGCTTCTACTTTAGAACTTATAACATAACAATTCTAGAATGTTCAACTTCTGTTTTAGAACATGAAACGTAACAATTCTAGAATGTTCAGCTTCTATTTTAGAACACATGACATTAAAATTCTGAAATGTTCAGCTTCTATTTTAGAACACATAACGTTAAAATTCCGGAATGTTCAGCTTCTATTATTGAACATATAATGTAACAATTCCAGAATGTTCAGCTTGTATTTTAGAACACATGACATTAAAATTCCGGAATGTTCAGCTTCTATTTTGAAACATATAACGTTACAATTCCGGAATGTTCAGCTTGTATTTTGGAACATATATCGTTACAATTCCGGAATGTTCAGTTTTGTACTTTAGAACACAAAGCTAAAATTCCAGAATGTTCAGCTTCTATTTCAAAACATATAACGTAACAATTCTGGAATGTTCAGCTTCTGTGTTAGAACATGTAACGTTACAATTTCTGAATGTTCAGCTTTTATTTTAGAACATAAAACATAACAATTCCGGAATGTTCAGCTTCTGTTTTAGAACATAAAACTTAACAATTCCAGAATGTTCAGCTTCTATTTTAGAACCTATAACGTAACAATTCCGGAATGTTCAGCTTCTGTTTTAGAACGTATAACTTTACAATTTCAGAATGTTCAGCTTCTGTTTTAGAACATCAAACGTAACAATTGAAGAATGTTCAGCTTCAATTTTAGAACACATGATGTTAAAATTTCAGAATGTTCAGCTTCAATTTTAGAACATATAACGTTACAGTTTCGGAGTGTTCAGCTTCTATTTTAGAACACATAACGTTAAAATTCCGGAATGTTCAGCTTCTATTTTAGAACATGGCGTTAAAATTTCGGAATGTTCAGCTTCGATTTTGGAATATATAACTTTACAATTACGGAACGTTCAATTTTGTTCTTTAGAATAAGACGTTAAAATACCAGAATGTTCAGCGTCTATTTAAGAACATATAATGTTAAAATTCAGGAATGTTCAGCTTCTATTTTAGAACATATAACGTTACAATACCGGAAAGTTCAGCTTCTATTTTAGAACATATAAACTTACAATTTCGGAATGTTCAACTTCTATTTTAGAACATATAACGTAACAAATCCATAATGTTCAGCTTCTATTTTAGAACATATAACGGAACAATTCTGGAATATTCCGCTTTTTGTTTTAGAACGTATAACGTTACAGTTTCGGAATGTTCAGCTTCTATTTTAGAACATATAACGTTACAATTCCGGAATGCACAGCTTCTGTGTTAGAACATAAAATGTAACAATTCAATAATGTTCAGCTTCTATTTTAGAACATATAACGTTGCAACCCCGGAATGTTCAGCTTCTGTGTTAGAACTTAAATGTAACAATTCCATAATGTTCAGCTTCTATTTTAGAACGTATAACATTACAATTTCGGAATGTTCAGCTTCTGTTTTAGAACGTCAAACATAACAATTCTAGAATGTTCAGCTTCTATTTTAGAACATATAACATAACAATTCCAGAATGTTCAGCTTCTCTTTTAGAACACATGACATTAAAATTCGGGAATGTTCAGCTTCTATTTTAGAACACATAATGTTAAAATTCCGGAATATTCAGCTTCTATTTTAGAACATATAACGTTACAGTTTCGGAATGTTCAGGTTCTATTTTAGAACACATAACGTTAAAATTCCGGAATGTTCAGCTTCTATTTTAGAACATATAACGTAACAATTCCAGAATGTTCAGCTTCTCTTTTAGAACATATAACGTTACAATTCCAGAATGTTCGGCTTCTATTTTAGAACACGACGTTAATATTTCGAAATGTTCAGATTCTATTTTAGAACACATGACATTAAAATTCTGAAACGTTCAGGTTCTATTTTAGAACATGTAACGTAAAAATTCCAGAATGTTCAGCTTCTATTTTAGAACACATAAAGTTAAAATTCCGGAATGTTCAGCGTCTATTTTAGAACATATAACGTTACAATTCCGGTAAGTTCAGCTTCTATTTTAGAACATATAATGTAACAATTCCAGAATGTTCAGCTTCTATTTTAGAACACGACGTTAACATTTCGAAATGTTCAGATTCTATTTTAGAACACGACATTAAAATTCTGAAATGTTCAGCTTCTATTTTAGAACATATAACGTAAAAATTCCAGAATGTTCAGCTTCTATTTTAGAACAAATGATGTTAACATTCTGGAAGGTTCAGCTTCTATTTTAGAACATAAAACTTAACAATTCCAGAATGTTCAGTTTTGTTCTTTAGAACACAATTTTAAAATTCCAGAATGTTCAGCTTCTATTTTAGAACATAGAATATAACAATTCCGGAATGTTCAGCTTCTATTTTAGAACATACAACGTACAATTCCAAAATGTTCAGCTTCTATTTTAGAACATATAACGTAACTATTCCAGAATGTTCAGCTTCTCTTTTAGGACGTTAAAATTCTGGAATGTTAAGCTTCTATTTTAGAGGACAACATTAAAATTTCAGAATGTTCAGCTTCTATTTCAGAACACATGACATTAAAATTCCAGAATGTTCATTTTCTATTTTAGAACATACAACATACAATTCCAGAATGTTCAGCTTCTATTTTAGAACATATAACATTAAAATTCTGGAATGTTAAGCTTCTATTTTAGAAGACAACGTTAAAATTACAGAATGTTCAGCTTCTGTTTTATAACACATGACATTAAAATTCGGGAATGTTCAGCTTCTATTTTAGAACACATAACGTTAAAATTCCGGAATATTCATCTTCTATTTTAGAACATACAACGTAACAATTCCAGAATGTTCAGCTTCTATTTTAGAACACGACGTTAACATTTCGAAATGTTCAGATTCTATTTTAGAACACATGACATTAAAATTCTGAAATGTTCCGCTTCTGTTTTAGAACATAAAACGTAACAATTCCAGAATGTTCAGCTTCTATTTTAGGACATATAACGTTACAATTTTGGAAGGTTCAGCTTCTATTTTAGAAGACAACGTTAAAATTTCAGAATGTTAAGCTTTATTTTAGAACATATAACGATAAAATTTTAGAATGTTCAGCTTCTATTTTATAACATAAAATGTAACAATTGCAGAATGTTCTGCTTCTATTTTAGAACACATGACATTAAAATTGCGGAATGTTCAGCTTCTATTTTGGAACATATAATGTAACAATTACAGAATGTTAAGCTTCTATGTTAGAACATAGGAGTTAAAATTCCGGAATGTTCAGTTTTGTTATTAAGAACACAACGTTACAATTTCGGAATGTTCAACTTCTATTTTAAAACATATAACGTTACAATTCCGGAATGTTCAGCTTGTATTTTTGAACATATAATGTAACAATTCCCGAATGTTCAGCTTGTATTTTAGAACACATAACGTTACAATTACGGAATGTTCAGATTCTATTTCAGAACACATGACATTAAAATTATGGAATGTTCAGCTTCTATTTTTGAACATATACCGTAACAATTCCAGAATTTCAGCTACTCCTTTAGAACAAATGACGTTAGAATTCTGGAATGTTCAGCTTCTATTTTAGAACACATGACATTAAAATTCATGAACGTTCAGCTTCTATTTTGGATCATATAACGTTACAATTCCGGAATGTTTGGCTTCTATTTTAGAACATATACTTTAACAATTCCAGAATTTTCACCTTCTATTTTAGAATGCGACATTAAAATTCCGGAATGTTGAGCTTCTATTTTAGAACATACAACGTACAATTCCCGATATGTTCAGCTTCCATTTTAGAACATATAACGTAACTATTCCAGAATGTTCAGCTTGTCTTTTAGGACGTTAAAATTCTGGAATGTTAAGCTTCTATTTTAGAGGACAACGTTAAAATTTCAGACTGTTCAGCTTCTATTTAAGAACATATAACATTACAATTTCAGAATGTTCAGCTTTTTATTTTAGACCATGTAACGTAACAATTCCCGAATGTTCAGCTTGTATTTTAGAACACATAACGTTACAATTACGGAATGATCAGATTCTATTTCAGAACACATGACATTAAAATTCCAGAACGTTCAGCTTCTATTTTAGAACATAAAACATAACAATTCTGGAATGTTCACCTTCTGTTTTAGAAGGTCAAACGTAACAATTCCAGAATGTTCAGCTTCTATTTTAGAACATATGACGTTAAAATTCTGGAATGTTAAGCTTCTATTTCAGAAGACAACATTAAAATTTCCGAATTTTCATCTTCTATTTTAGAACATATAACGTTACAATTCCGGAATGTTCAGCTTCTATTTTTGAACATATAATGTAACAATTCCCGAATGTTCAGCTTGTATTTTAGAACATATAACGTTAAAATTTCAGAATGTTCAGCTTTTATTTTAGAACATGTAATGTAACAATCACAGAATGTTCAGCTTCTATTTTGGAACATATAATGTTACAATTCCGGAATGTTCAGTTTTGTTCTTTAGAACACAAAGCTAAAATTCCAGAATGTTCAGCTTCTATTTTAGAACATGAAACATAACCATTCCGGAATGTTCAGCTTCTGTTTTAGAACATAAAACGTAACAATTCCAGAATGTTCAGCTTCTATTTTAGAACCTCTAACGTAACAATTCCGAAATGTTCAGCTTCTGTTTTAGAACGTATAACGTTAAAATTTCAGGATGTTCAGCTTCTGTTTTAGAATTTCAAACGTAACAATTCTAGAATGTTCACCTTCTATTTTAGAACATATGACATAACAGTTCCAGAATGTTCAGCTTCTGTTTTAGAACACATGACGTTAAAATTCTGGAATGTTCAGCTTCTATTTTAGAACATATAACGTTACAATTCCGGAATGTTCAGCTTCTATTTTTGAGCTTATAATGTAACAATTCCCGAATGTTCAGCTTTTGTTTTAGAACACATAACGTTACAATTACGGAATGTTCAGATTCTATTTCAGAACACATGACATTAAAATTCCGGAATGTTCAGCTTCTATTTTAGAACATATAACATAACAATTCCAGAATGTTCAGATTGTCTTTTAGAACAAATGACATTAAAATTCTGGAATGTTCAGTTTTGTTCTTTAGAACACAAAGCTAAAACTCCAGAATGTTCAACTTCTATTTTAAAATATATAACGTAACAATTCTGGAATGTTCAGCTTCTGTGTTAGAACATGTAACGTTACAATTTCAGAATGTTCAGCTTTTATTTTAGAATATGAAACATAACAATTCCGGAATGTTCAGCTTCTGTTTTAGAACATAAAACGTAACAATTGCAGAATGTTCAGCTTCTATTTTAGAACACATGACATTCAAATTCTGAAATGTTCAGCTTCTATTTTAGAACATATAACATAAAGAATTCCAGAATGTTCAGCTTCTATTTTAGAACACATGACATTAAAATCCCGGAATATTCAGCTTCTATTTTAGAACATACAACGTTACAATTCGGGAATGTTCAGATTCTATTTCAGAAAACATGAAATTAAAAGTCGGGAATGATCAGCTTCTATTTTGGAACATATAACGTTGCAATTCCGGAATGTTCAGCTTCTATTTTAGAACATATACTTTAACAATTCCAGAATGTTCAGCTTCTATTTTAGAACATATAATGTTTAAATTTCAGAACATTCAGCTTTTATTTTAGAACATATAACGTTACAATTCCGGAATGTTCAGCTTCCATTTTAGAACACGATGTTAACATTTCGAAATGTTCAGATTCTATTTTAGAACACATGACATTAAAATTCTGGAATGTTCAGCTTCTATTTTAGAACATACAACGTACAATTCCAGAATGTTCAGCTTCTATTTCACAACATATAACGTTAGAATTTCAGAATGTTCAGCTTTTGTTTTAGAACATATAACGTAACAATTGCAGAATGTTCAGCTTCTATTTTAGAACACATGACATTAAAATTCCGGAATGTTCAGCTTCTATTTTAGAACATACAACGTACAATTCCAGAATGTTCAGCTTCTATTTCACAACATATAACGTTAGAATTTCAGAATGTTCAGCTTTTGTTTTAGAACATAAAACGTAACAATTGCAGAATGTTCAGCTTCTATTTTAGAACACATGACATTAAAATTGCGGAATGTTCAGCTTCTATTTTGGAACACATAACATTAAAATTCCGGAATGTTCAGCTTCTATTTTAGAACATATAATATGACAATTCCAGAATGTTCAGCTTCTGTTTTAGAACATAAAACGTAACAATTCCAGAATGTTCAGCTTCTATTTTAGAACACGACGTTAACATTTCAAAATGTTCAGATTCTATTTTAGAATACATGACATTAAAATTCTGAAATGTTCAGCTTCTATTTTAGAACACATGACATTAAAATTCTGAAATGTTCAGCTTCTATTTTAGAACATAAAACGTAAAAATTCCAGAAGGTTCAGCTTCTATTTTAGAACACATGACATTAAAATTCCGGAATGTTCAGCTTCTATTTTAGAACATACAACGTACAATTCCAGAATGTTCAGCTTCTCTTTTAGAACATACAACGTACAATTCCAGAATGTTCAGCTTGTATTTTAGAACACTTAACGTTACAATTATGGAATGTTCAGACTCTATTTCAGAACACATGACATTAAAATTCCAGAATGTTCAGCTTCTATTTTAGAAAATACAACGTACAATTCCAGAATGTTCAGCTTCTATTTTAGAACATATAACGTTAAAAATCTTTAATGTTATGCTTCTATTTTAGAAGACAACGTTAAAATTTCAGATTGTTCAGCTTCTATTTTAGAACGTATAACGTTACAATGTCGGAATGTTCAGCTTCTGTTTTAGAACACGATGTTAACATTCCGAAATGTTCAGATTCTATTTTAGAACATATTACATAACAATTCCAGAATGTTCAGCTTTTGTTTTACAACACATGACATTAAAATTCGGGAATTTTCAGCTTCTATTTTAGAACACATAACGTTAAAATTCCGGAATATTCATCTTCTATTTTAGAACATATAAAGTAACAATTCCAGAATGTTCAGCTTCTATTTTAGAACACGACGTTAACATTTCGAAATGTTCAGATTCCATTTTAGAACACATGACATTAAAATTCTGAAATGTTCAGCTTCTATTTTAGAACATAAAATGTAAAAATTCCAGAATGTTCAGCTTTTATTTTAGAACACATGACATTAAAATTCCGGAATGTTCAGCTTCTATTTTAGAACATACAACGTACAATTCCAGAATGTTCAGCTTCTATTTTAGAACATATAACGTAACAATTCCAGAATGTTCATCTTCTCTTTTAGAACACATGACAATAAAATTCCGGAATGTTCAGCTTCTATTTAGAACATACAACTTACAATTCCCGATATGTTCAGCTTCCATTTTAGAACATATAACGTAACTATTCCAGAATGTTCAGCTTGTCTTTTAGGACGTTAAAATTCTGGAATGTTAAGCTTCTATTTTAGAGGACAACGTTAAAATTTCAGAATGTTCAGCTTCTATTTAAGAACATATAACATTACAATTTCAGAATGTTTAGCTTTTATTTTAGACCATGTAACGT
This sequence comes from Pterois miles, assembly GCA_947000775.1. NCBI lineage: Eukaryota > Metazoa > Chordata > Actinopteri > Perciformes > Scorpaenidae > Pterois > Pterois miles. Next base: position 148,192 of record CAMQGK010000218.1, read on the forward strand.
AACAATTTTGGAATTTTAAGCTTCTATTTAAGAACATAAAACATAACAATTCTGGAATGTTCAGCTTCTGTTTTAGAACATACAAAGTACAATTCCCGACTGTTCAGCTTGTATTTTAGAACACATAACGTTACAATTACGGAATGATCAGATTCTATTTCAGAACACATGACATTAAAATTCCAGAATGTTCAGCTTCTATTTTAGAACATACAACGTACAATTCCAGAATGTTCAGCTTCTATTTTAGAACATATAACATTATTCAGCATCTGTTTTAGAGCACATAACGTTACAATTTCGGAATGTTCAGCTTCTATTTCAGAAGACAACATTAAAATTTCCGAATTTTCATCTTCTATTTTAGAACATATAACGTTACAATTCCGGAATGTTCAGCTTCTATTTTTGAACATATAATGTAATAATTCCCGAATGTTCAGCTTGTATTTTAGAACACATGACATTAAAATTGCGGAATGTTCAGCTTCTATTTTGGAACAAATAACGTTAAAATTCCGGAATGTTCAGCTTCTATTTTGGAACACATAACGTTAAAATTTCAGAATGTTCAGCTTTTATTTTAGAACATGTAACGTAACAATCGCAGAATGTTTAGCTTTTATTTTAGAACATGTAACGTAACAATCGCAGAATGTTCAACTTCTGTTTTAGAACATATAACGTTACAATTAGGGAATGTTCAGATTCTATTTTAGAACACGACGTTAACATTTCAAAATGTTCAGATTCTATTTTAGAACACATGACATTAAAATTCTGAAATGTTCAGCTTCTATTTTAGAACACGACATTAAAATTCCGGAATGTTCAGCTTCTAATTTAGAACATACAACGTACAATTCCAGAATGTTCACAGCTTCTATTTTAGAACATATAACGTAACAATTCCAGAATGTTCAGCTTTTCTTGTAGAACATATGACATTAAAATTCTGTAATGTTACGCTTTTATTTTAGAAGACAACGTTAAAATTTCAGACTGTTCAGCTTCTATTTTAGAACATATAACGTTACAATTTCGGAATGTTCAGCTTCTGTTTTAGAACGTCAAACGTAAAAATTCCAGAATGTTCAGCTTCTATTTTAGAACATATTACATAACAATTCCAGAATGTTCAGCTTCTATTTTAGAACACGATGTTAACATTTCGAAATGTTCAGATTCTATTTTAGAACATATTACATAACAATTCCAGAATGTTCAGCTTCTATTTTAGAACACTTAACGTTAAAATTCCGGAATGTTCAGCTTCTATTTTAGAACACATGATATTAAAATTCCGGAATGTTCAGCTTCTATTTTAGAACACATAACGTTAAAATTCCGGAATGTTCAGCTTCTATTTTAGAACATATAACGTAACAATTCCAGAATGTTCAGCTTCTATTTTAGAACATATAACGTTACAATTAGGGAATGTTCAGATTCTATTTTAGAACACGACGTTAACATTTCAAAATGTTCAGATTCTATTTCAGAACACATGACATTAAAATTCGGGAATGTTCAGCTTCTATTTTAGAACACATAATGTTAAAATTCTGGAATGTTCAGCTTCTATTTTAGAACATACAACGTACAATTCCCGAATGTTCAGTTTCTTTTTTAGAACATATAACGTTACAATTAGGGAACGTTCAGCTTCTATTTTAGAACATATAACGAAACAATTGCAGAATGTTGAGCTTCTATTTTAGAACACAGGACATTAAAATTGCGGAATGTTCAGCTTCTATTTTGGAACACATAAAGTTAAAATTCCGGAATGTTCAGCTTCTATTTTAGAACACTTAACGTTACAATTACGGAATGTTCAGATTCTATTTCAGAACACATGACATTAAAATTCCAGAATGTTCAGCTTCTATTTTAGAAAATACAACGTACAATTCCAGAATGTTCCGCTTCTATTTTAGAAAATATAACGTTAAAAATCTTTAATGTTACGCATCTATTTTAGAAGACAACGTTAAAATTTCAGATTGTTCAGCTTCTATTTTAGAACATATAACGTTACAATTTCGGAATGTTCAGCTTCTGTTTTAGAACACGATGTTAACATTCCGAAATGTTCAGATTCTATTTTAGAACATATTACATAACAATTCCAGAATGTTCAGCTTTTGTTTTAGAACACATGACATTAAAATTCGGGAATTTTCAGCTTCTATTTTAGAACACATAACGTTAAAATTCCGGAATATTCGTCTTCTATTTTAGAACATATAAAGTAACAATTCCAGAATGTTCAGCTTCTATTTTAGAACACATGACATTAAAATTCCGGAATGTTCAGCTTCTATTTTAGAACATACAACGTACAATTCCAGAATGTTCAGGTTTTGTTTTAGAACATACAACGTACAATTCCCGAACGTTCAGCTTGTATTTTAGAACACTTAACGTTACAATTACGGAATGTTCAGATTCTATTTCAGAACACATGACATTAAAATTCCAGAATGTTCAGCTTCTATTTTAGAACATACAACGTACAATTCCAGAATGTTCAGCTTCTATTTTAGAACATATGACGTTAAAATTCTGGAATGTTAAGCTTCTATTTTAGAAGACAACGTTAAAATTTCAGAATGTTCAGCTTCTATTTTAGAACATAAAACGTAACAATTCCAGAATGTTCAGCTTCTATTTCAGAACATATAACATAACAATTCCGGAATGTTAAGCTTCTATTTTAGAAGACAACGTTAAAATTTCAGAATGTTCAGCTTCTATTTTAGAACATATAACGTTAAAATTTCAGAACGTTCAGCTTTTATTTTAGAAGATATAACGAAACAATTGCAGAACGTTCAGCTTCTATTTTAGAACACATGACATTAAAATTGCGGAATGTTCAGCTTCTATTTTGGAACACATAAAGTTAAAATTCCGGAATGTTCAGCTTCTATTTTAGAACATATAACATAACAATTCCAGAATGTTCAGCTTCATTTTTAGAACATATAATGTTACAATTAGGGAATGTTCAGCTTCTATTTTAGAACATATAACATTACAATTCCGGAATGTTCAGCTCCTATTTTAGAACATATTACATAACAATTCCAGAATGTTCAGCTTCTGTTTTAGAACACGATATTAAAATTCGGGAATGTTCAGCTTCTATTTTAGAACACATAACGTTAAAATACCGGAATATTCATCTTCTATTTTAGAACATATAATGTAACAATTCCAGAATGTTCAGCTTCTGTTTTAGAACACGATATTAAAATTCGGGAATGTTCAGCTTCTATTTTAGAACACATAACGTTAAAATACCGGAATATTCATCTTCTATTTTAGAACATATAACGTAACAATTCCAGAATGTTCAGCTTCTATTTTAGAACACATGACATTAAAATTGCGGAATGTTCAGCTTCTATTTTGGAACACATAAAGTTAAAATTCCGGAATGTTCAGCTTCTATTTTAGAACATATAACATAACAATTCCAGAATGTTCAGCTTCTGTTTTAGAACATATAACGTTACAATTAGGGAATGTTCAGCTTCTATTTTAGAACATATAACGTTACAATTCCGGAATGTTCAGCTTCTATTTTAGAACATATTACATAACAATTCCAGAATGTTCAGCTTCTGTTTTAGAACACATGACATTAAAATTAGGGAATGTTCAGCTTCTATTTTAGAACATATAACATTACAATTCCGGAATGTTCAGCTCCTATTTTAGAACATATTACATAACAATTCCAGAATGTTCAGCTTCTGTTTTAGAACACGATATTAAAATTCGGGAATGTTCAGCTTCTATTTTAGAACACATAACGTTAAAATACTGGAATATTCATCTTCTATTTTAGAACATATAATGTAACAATTCCAGAATGTTCAGCTTCTGTTTTAGAACACGATATTAAAATTCGGGAATGTTCAGCTTCTATTTTAGAACACATAACGTTAAAATACCGGAATATTCATCTTCTATTTTAGAACATATAACGTAACAATTCCAGAATGTTCAGCTTCTATTTTAGAACACATGACATTAAAATTGCGGAATGTTCAGCTTCTATTTTGGAACACATAAAGTTAAAATTCCGGAATGTTCAGCTTCTATTTTAGAACATATAACATAACAATTCCAGAATGTTCAGCTTCTGTTTTAGAACATATAACGTTACAATTAGGGAATGTTCAGCTTCTATTTTAGAACATATAACGTTACAATTCCGGAATGTTCAGCTTCTATTTTAGAACATATTACATAACAATTCCAGAATGTTCAGCTTCTGTTTTAGAACACATGACATTAAAATTCGGGAATGTTCAGCTTCTATTTTAGAACACATGACATTAAAATTCCGGAATGTTCAGCTTCTATTTTAGAACATACAACGTAGAATTCCAGAATGTTCAGCTTCTATTTTAGAACATACAACGTACAATTCCCGAATGTTCAGCTTGTATTTTAGAACACTTAACGTTACAATTACGGAATGTTAAGATTCTATTTTAGAACATACAACGTACAATTCCAGAATGTTCAGCTTCTATTTTAGAACATATAACATAACAATTCCAGAATGTTCAGCTTCTGTTTTAGAACATATAACGTTACAATTAGGGAATGTTCAGCTTCTATTTTAGAACACTTAACGTTACAATTACGGAATGTTAAGATTCTATTTTAGAACATACAACGTACAATTCCGGAATGTTCAGCTTCTATTTTAGAACATATTACATAACAATTCCAGAATGTTCAGCTTTTGTTTTAGAACACATGATATTAATATCGGGAATGTTCAGCTTCTATTTTAGAACACATAATGTTAAAATACCGGAATATTCATCTTCTATTTTAGAACATATAACGTAACAATTCCAGAATGTTCAGCTTCTATTTTGGAACACATAACGTTAAAATTCCGGAATGTTCAGCTTCTATTTTAGAACATATAACATGACAATTCCAGAATGTTCAGCTTCTATTTTAGAACATACAACGTACAATTCCAGAATGTTCAGCTTCTATTTTAGAACATATAACATTACAATTCCGGAATGTTCAGCTTCTATTTTAGAACATATTACATAACAATTCCAGAATGTTCAGCTTTTGTTTTAGAACACATGATATTAAAATTCGGGAATGTTCATTTTCTATTTTAGAACACATAATGTTAAAATACCGTAATATTCATCTTCTATTTTAGAACATATAACATAACAATTCCAGAATGTTCAGCTTCTATTTTAGAACACATGACATTAAAATTGCGGAATGTTCAGCTTCTATTTTGGAACACATAACGTTAAAATTCCGGAATGTTCAGCTTCTATTTTAGAACATATAACATGACAATTCCAGAATGTTCAGTTTCTGTTTTAGAACATATAACGTTACAATTAGGGAATGATCAGATTCTATTTTAGAACACGACGTTAACATTTCAAAATGTTCAGATTCTATTTCAGAACACATGACATTAAAATTCCAGAATGTTCAGCTTCTATTTTAGAACATAAAACGTAACAATTCCAGAATGTTCAGCTTCTATTTCAGAACATATAACGTAACAATTCCGGAATGTTAAGCTTCTATTTTAGAAGACAACGTTAAAATTTCAGAATGTTCAGCTTCTATTTTAGAACATATAACGAAACAATTGCAGAATGTTCAGCTTCTATTTTAGAACACATGACATTAAAATTGCGGAATGTTCAGCTTCTATTTTAGAACATATAACGTTACAATTCCAGAATGTTCAGCTTCTATTTTAGAACATATTACATAACAATTCCAGAATGTTCAGCTTCTGTTTTAGAACACATGACATTAAAATTCAGGAATGTTCAGCTTCTATTTTAGAACACATAACGTTAAAATTCCGGAATATTCATCTTCTATTTTAGAACATATAACGTAACAATTCCAGAATGCTCAGCTTCTATTTTAGAACACGACGTTAACATTTCAAAATGTTCAGCTTCTATTTTAGAACACATGACATTAAAATTCCGGAATGTTCAGCTTCTATTTTAGAACATACAACGTACAATTCCAGAATGTTCAGCTTCTATTTTAGAACATACAACGTACAATTCCCGAATGTTCAGCTTGTATTTTAGAACACTTAACGTTACAATTACGGAATGTTAAGATTCTATTTCAGAACATACAACGTAAAATTCCAGAATGTTCAGCTTCTATTTTAGAACATACAACGTACAATTCCAGAATGTTCAGCTTCTATTTTAGAACATATAACATTACAATTCCGGAATGTTCAGCTTCTATTTTAGAACATATTACATAACAATTCCAGAACGTTCAGCTTTTGTTTTAGAACACATTATATTAAAATTCGGGAATGTTCAGCTTCTATTTTAGAACACATAATGTTAAAATACCGGAATATTCATCTTCTATTTTAGAACATATAACGTAACAATTCCAGAATGTTCAGCTTCTATTTTGGAACACATAACGTTAAAATTCCGGAATGTTCAGTTTCTATTTTAGAACATATAACATGACAATTCCAGAATGTTCAGTTTCTGTTTTAGAACATATAACGTTACAATTAGGGAATGATCAGATTCTATTTTAGAACACGACGTTAACATTTCAAAATGTTCAGATTCTATTTCAGAACACATGACATTAAAATTCCAGAATGTTCAGCTTCTATTTCAGAGCATAAAACGTAACAATTCCAGAATGTTCAGCTTCTATTTCAGAACATATAACGTAACAATTCCGGAATGTTAAGCTTCTATTTTAGAAGACAACGTTAAAATTTCAGAATGTTCAGCTTCTATTTTAGAACATATAACGAAACAATTGCAGAATGTTCAGCTTCTATTTTAGAACACATGACATTAAAATTGCGGAATGTTCAGCTTCTATTTTGGAACACATAAAGTTAAAATTCCGGAATGTTCAGCTTCTATTTTAGAACATATAACATAACAATTCCAGAATGTTCAGCTTCTGTTTTAGAACATATAACGTTACAATTAGGGAATGTTCAGCTTCTATTTTAGAACATATAACATAACAATTCCAGAATGTTCAGCTTCTGTTTTAGAACATATAACGTTACAATTAGGGAATGTTCAGCTTCTATTTTAGAACATATAACATAACAATTCCAGAATGTTCAGCTTCTGTTTTAGAACATATAACGTTACAATTCCGGAATGTTCAGCTTCTATTTTAGAACATATAACGTAACAATTCCAGAATGCTCAGCTTCTATTTTAGAACACGACGTTAACATTTCAAAATGTTCAGCTTCTATTTTAGAACATAAAACGTAAAAATTCCATAATGTTCAGCTTCTATTTTAGAACACATGACATTAAAATTCCGGAATGTTCAGCTTCTATTTTAGAACATACAACGTACAATTCCAAAATGTTCAGCTTCTATTTTAGAACATACAACGTACAATTCCCGAATGTTCAGCTTGTATTTTAGAACACTTAACGTTACAATTACGGAATGTTAAGATTCTATTTCAGAACACGTGACATTAAAATTCCAGAATGTTCAGCTTCTATTTTAGAACATATAACGTTTAAATTCTGTAATGTTAAGCTTCTATTTTAGAAGACAACGTTAAAATTTCAGAATGTTCAGCTTCTATTTTAGAACATAAAACGTAACAATTCCAGAATGTTCAGCTTCTATTTCAGAACCTATAACGTAACAATTCCGGAATGTTAAGCTTCTATTTTAGAAGACAATGTTAAAATTTCAGAATGTTCAGCTTCTATTTTAGAACGTATAATGTTTAAATTTCAGAAAGTTCAGCTTTTATTTTAGAACATATAACGAAACTATTGTAGAATGTTCAGCTTCTATTTTAGAACACATGACATTAAATTTGCGGAATGTTCAGCTTCTATTTTGGAACACATAACGTTAAAATTCCGGAATGTTCAGCTTCTATTTTAGAACATATATCATAACAATTCCAGAATGTTCAGCTTCTGTTTTAGAACATATAACGTTACAATTAGCGAATGTTCAGCTTCTATTTTAGAACATATAACGTTACAATTCCGGAATGTTCAGCTTCTATTTTAGAACATACAACGTACAATCACAGAATGTTTAGCTTCTATTTTACAACATATAACGTTAGAATTTCAGAATGTTCAGCTTTTGTTTTAGAACATATAACGTAACAATTGCAGAATGTTCAGCTTCTATTTTAGAACACATGACATTAAAATTCCGGAATGTTCAGCTTCTATTTTAGAACATATAACATGACAATTCCAGAATGTTCAGCTTCTGTTTTAGAACATATAACGTTACAATTAGGGAATGTTCAGATTGTATTTTAGAACACGACGTTAACATTTCAAAATGTACAGATTCTATTTTACAACATATAACGTTACAATTCGGGAATTTTCAGCTTCTATTTTAGAACATATTACATAACAATTCCAGAATGTTCAGCTTGTGTTTTAGAACACATGACATTAAAATTAGGGAATGTTCAGCTTCTATTTTAGAACACATAACGTTAAAATTCCGGAATATTCATCTTGTATTTTAGAACATACAACGTACAATTCCCGAATGTTCAGCTTGTATTTTAGAAGACAATGTTAAAATTTCAGAATGTTCAGCTTCTATTTTAGAACATATAATGTTTAAATTTCAGAACGTTCAGCTTTTATTTTAGAACATATAACGAAACTATTGTAGAATGTTCAGCTTCTATTTTAGAACACATGACATTAAAATTGCGGAATGTTCAGCTTCTATTTTGGAACACATAACGTTAAAATTCCGGAATGTTCAGCTTCTATTTTAGAACATATAACAATTCCAGAATGTTCAGCTTCTGTTTTAGAACACATGACATTAAAATTCGGGAATGTTCAGCTTCTATTTTAGAACACATGACATTAAAATTCCGGAATGTTCAGCTTCTATTTTAGAACATACAACGTAGAATTCCAGAATGTTCAGCTTCTATTTTAGAACATACAACGTACAATTCCCGAATGTTCAGCTTGTATTTTAGAACACTTAACGTTACAATTACGGAATGTTAAGATTCTATTTTAGAACATACAACGTACAATTCCAGAATGTTCAGCTTCTATTTTAGAACATATAACATAACAATTCCAGAATGTTCAGCTTCTGTTTTAGAACATATAACGTTACAATTAGGGAATGTTCAGCTTCTATTTTAGAACACTTAACGTTACAATTACGGAATGTTAAGATTCTATTTTAGAACATACAACGTACAATTCCGGAATGTTCAGCTTCTATTTTAGAACATATTACATAACAATTCCAGAATGTTCAGCTTTTGTTTTAGAACACATGATATTAAAATTCGGGAATGTTCAGCTTCTATTTTAGAACACATAATGTTAAAATACCGGAATATTCATCTTCTATTTTAGAACATATAACGTAACAATTCCAGAATGTTCAGCTTCTATTTTGGAACACATAACGTTAAAATTCCGGAATGTTCAGCTTCTATTTTAGAACATATAACATGACAATTCCGGAATGTTCAGCTTCTATTTTAGAACATATTACATAACAATTCCAGAATGTTCAGCTTTTGTTTTAGAACACATGATATTAAAATTCGGGAATGTTCATTTTCTATTTTAGAACACATAATGTTAAAATACCGTAATATTCATCTTCTATTTTAGAACATATAACATAACAATTCCAGAATGTTCAGCTTCTATTTTAGAACACATGACATTAAAATTGCGGAATTTTCAGCTTCTATTTTGGAACACATAACGTTAAAATTCCGGAATGTTCAGCTTCTATTTTAGAACATATAACATGACAATTCCAGAATGTTCAGTTTCTGTTTTAGAACATATAACGTTACAATTAGGGAATGATCAGATTCTATTTTAGAACACGACGTTAACATTTCAAAATGTTCAGATTCTATTTCAGAACACATGACATTAAAATTCCAGAATGTTCAGCTTCTATTTTAGAACATAAAACGTAACAATTCCAGAATGTTCAGCTTCTATTTCAGAACATATAACGTAACAATTCCGGAATGTTAAGCTTCTATTTTAGAAGACAACGTTAAAATTTCAGAATGTTCAGCTTCTATTTTAGAACATATAACGAAACAATTGCAGAATGTTCAGCTTCTATTTTAGAACAGATGACATTAAAATTGCGGAATGTTCAGCTTCTATTTTAGAACATATAACGTTACAATTCCAGAATGTTCAGCTTCTATTTTAGAACATATTACATAACAATTCCAGAATGTTCAGCTTCTGTTTTAGAACACATGACATTAAAATTCAGGAATGTTCAGCTTCTATTTTAGAACACATAACGTTAAAATTCCGGAATATTCATCTTCTATTTTAGAACATATAACGTAACAATTCCAGAATGCTCAGCTTCTATTTTAGAACACGACGTTAACATTTCAAAATGTTCAGCTTCTATTTTAGAACACATGACATTAAAATTCCGGAATGTTCAGCTTCTATTTTAGAACATACAACGTACAATTCCAGAATGTTCAGCTTCTATTTTAGAACATACAACGTACAATTCCCGAATGTTCAGCTTGTATTTTAGAACACTTAACGTTACAATTACGGAATGTTAAGATTCTATTTCAGAACATACAACGTAAAATTCCAGAATGTTCAGCTTCTATTTTAGAACATACAACGTACAATTCCAGAATGTTCAGCTTCTATTTTAGAACATATAACATTACAATTCCGGAATGTTCAGCTTCTATTTTAGAACATATTACATAACAATTCCAGAACGTTCAGCTTTTGTTTTAGAAAACATGATATTAAAATTCGGGAATGTTCAGCTTCTATTTTAGAACACATAATGTTAAAATACCGGAATATTCATCTTCTATTTTAGAACATATAACGTAACAATTCCAGAATGTTCAGCTTCTATTTTAGAACACATGACATTAAAATTGCGGAATGTTCAGCTTCTATTTTGGAACACATAACGTTACAATTTCGGAATGTTCAGCTTCTGTTTTAGAACGTCAAACGTAAAAATTCCAGAATGTTCAGCTTCTATTTTAGAACATATTACATAACAATTCCAGAATGTTCAGCTTCTATTTTAGAACACGATGTTAACATTTCGAAATGTTCAGATTCTATTTTAGAACATATTACATAACAATTCCAGAATGTTCAGCTTCTATTTTAGAACATATAACGTAACAATTCCAGAATGTTCAGCTTCTATTTTAGAACATATAACGTTAAATTAGGGAATGTTCAGATTCTATTTTAGAACACGACGTTAACATTTCAAAATGTTCAGATTCTATTTCAGAACACATGACATTAAAATTCCAGAATGTTCAGCTTCTATTTTAGAACATAAAACATAACAATTCCAGAATGTTCAGCTTCTATTTCAGAACATATAACGTAACAATTCCGGAATGTTAAGCTTCTATTTTAGAAGACAACGTTAAAATTTCAGAATGTTCAGCTTCTATTTTAGAACATATAACGAAACAATTGCAGAATGTTCAGTTTTTGTTTTAGAACACATGACATTAAAATTCGGGAATGTTCAGCTTCTATTTTAGAACACATAACGTTAAAATTCTGGAATGTTCAGCTTCTATTTTAGAACATACAACGTACAATTCCCGAATGTTCAGTTTCTTTTTTTAGAACATATAACGTTACAATTAGGGAACGTTCAGCTTCTATTTTAGAACATATAACGAAACAATTGCAGAATGTTGAGCTTCTATTTTAGAACACAGGACATTAAAATTGCGGAATGTTCAGCTTCTATTTTGGAACACATAAAGTTAAAATTCCGGAATGTTCAGCTTCTATTTTAGAACACTTAACGTTACAATTACGGAATGTTCAGATTCTATTTCAGAACACATGACATTAAAATTCCAGAATGTTCAGCTTCTATTTTAGAAAATACAACGTACAATTCCAGAATGTTCAGCTTCTATTTTAGAAAATATAACGTTAAAAATCTTTAATGTTACGCATCTATTTTAGAAGACAACGTTAAAATTTCAGATTGTTCAGCTTCTATTTTAGAACATATAACGTTACAATTTCGGAATGTTCAGCTTCTGTTTTAGAACACGATGTTAACATTCCGAAATGTTCAGATTCTATTTTAGAACATATTACATAACAATTCCAGAATGTTCAGCTTCTATTTTAGAACACATGACATTAAAATTCCGGAATGTTCAGCTTCTATTTTAGAACATACAACGTACAATTCCAGAATGTTCAGGTTTTGTTTTAGAACATACAACGTACAATTCCTGAACGTTCAGCTTGTATTTTAGAACACTTAACGTTACAATTACGGAATGTTCAGATTCTATTTCAGAACACATGACATTAAAATTCCAGAATGTTCAGCTTCTATTTTAGAACATACAACGTACAATTCCAGAATGTTCAGCTTCTATTTTAGAACATATGACGTTAAAATTCTGGAATGTTAAGCTTCTATTTTAGAAGACAACGTTAAAATTTCAGAATGTTCAGCTTCTATTTTAGAACATAAAACGTAACAATTCCAGAATGTTCAGCTTCTATTTCAGAACATATAACATAACAATTCCGGAATGTTAAGCTTCTATTTTAGAAGACAACGTTAAAATTTCAGAATGTTCAGCTTCTATTTTAGAACATATAACGTTAAAATTTCAGAACGTTCAGCTTTTATTTTAGAAGATATAACGAAACAATTGCAGAACGTTCAGCTTCTATTTTGGAACACATAAAGTTAAAATTCCGGAATGTTCAGCTTCTATTTTAGAACATATAACATAACAATTCCAGAATGTTCAGCTTCATTTTTAGAACATATAATGTTACAATTTGGGAATGTTCAGCTTCTATTTTAGAACATATAACATTACAATTCCGGAATGTTCAGCTCCTATTTTAGAACATATTACATAACAATTCCAGAATGTTCAGCTTCTGTTTTAGAACACGATATTAAAATTCGGGAATGTTCAGCTTCTATTTTAGAACACATAACGTTAAAATACCGGAATATTCATCTTCTATTTTAGAACATATAATGTAACAATTCCAGAATGTTCAGCTTCTAATTTAGAACACATGACATTAAAATTCCAGAATGTTCAGCTTCTATTTTAGAACATAAAACGTAACAATTCCAGAATGTTCAGCTTCTATTTCAGAACATATAACGTAACAATTCCGGAATGTTAAGCTTCTATTTTAGAAGACAACGTTAAAATTTCAGAATGTTCAGCTTCTATTTTAGAACATATAACGAAACAATTGCAGAATGTTCAGCTTCTATTTTAGAACACATGACATTAAAATTGCGGAATGTTCAGTTTCTATTTTGGAACACATTACATAACAATTCCAGAATGTTCAGCTTCTGTTTTAGAACACGATATTAAAATTCGGGAATGTTCAGCTTCTATTTTAGAACACATAACGTTAAAATACCGGAATATTCATCTTCTATTTTAGAACATATAACGTAACAATTCCAGAATGTTCAGCTTCTATTTTAGAACACATGACATTAAAATTGCGGAATGTTCAGCTTCTATTTTGGAACACATAAAGTTAAAATTCCGGAATGTTCAGCTTCTATTTTAGAACATATAACATAACAATTCCAGAATGTTCAGCTTCTGTTTTAGAACATATAACGTTACAATTAGGGAATGTTCAGCTTCTATTTTAGAACATATAACGTTACAATTCCGGAATGTTCAGCTTCTATTTTAGAACATACAACGTACAATTCCGGAATGTTCAGCTTCTATTTTAGAACATATTACATAACAATTCCAGAATGTTCAGCTTTTGTTTTAGAACACATGATATTAATATCGGGAATGTTCAGCTTCTATTTTAGAACACATAATGTTAAAATACCGGAATATTCATCTTCTATTTTAGAACATATAACGTAACAATTCCAGAATGTTCAGCTTCTATTTTGGAACACATAACGTTAAAATTCCGGAATGTTCAGCTTCTATTTTAGAACATATAACATGACAATTCCAGAATGTTCAGCTTCTATTTTAGAACATACAACGTACAATTCCAGAATGTTCAGCTTCTATTTTAGAACATATAACATTACAATTCCGGAATGTTCAGCTTCTATTTTAGAACATATTACATAACAATTCCAGAATGTTCAGCTTTTGTTTTAGAACACATGATATTAAAATTCGGGAATGTTCATTTTCTATTTTAGAACACATAATGTTAAAATACCGTAATATTCATCTTCTATTTTAGAACATATAACATAACAATTCCAGAATGTTCAGCTTCTATTTTAGAACACATGACATTAAAATTGCGGAATGTTCAGCTTCTATTTTGGAACACATAACGTTAAAATTCCGGAATGTTCAGCTTCTATTTTAGAACATATAACATGACAATTCCAGAATGTTCAGTTTCTGTTTTAGAACATATAACGTTACAATTAGGGAATGATCAGATTCTATTTTAGAACACGACGTTAACATTTCAAAATGTTCAGATTCTATTTCAGAACACATGACATTAAAATTCCAGAATGTTCAGCTTCTATTTTAGAACATAAAACGTAACAATTCTAGAATGTTCAGCTTCTATTTCAGAACATATAACGTAACAATTCCGGAATGTTAAGCTTCTATTTTAGAAGACAACGTTAAAATTTTAGAATGTTCAGCTTCTATTTTAGAACATATAACGAAACAATTGCAGAATGTTCAGCTTCTATTTTAGAACACATGACATTAAAATTGCGGAATGTTCAGCTTCTATTTTAGAACATATTACATAACAATTCCAGAATGCTCAGCTTCTATTTTAGAACACGACATTAACATTTCAAAATGTTCAGCTTCTATTTTAGAACACATGACATTAAAATTCCGGAATGTTCAGCTTCTATTTTAGAACATACAACGTACAATTCCAGAATGTTCAGCTTCTATTTTAGAACATATTACATAACAATTCCAGAATGTTCAGCTTCTGTTTTAGAACACATGACATTAAAATTCAGGAATGTTCAGCTTCTATTTTAGAACACATAACGTTAAAATTCCGGAATATTCATCTTCTATTTTAGAACATATAACGTAACAATTCCAGAATGCTCAGCTTCTATTTTAGAACACGACGTTAACATTTCAAAATGTTCAGCTTCTATTTTAGAACACATGACATTAAAATTCCGGAATGTTCAGCTTCTATTTTAGAACATACAACGTACAATTCCAGAATGTTCAGCTTCTATTTTAGAACATACAACGTACAATTCCCGAATGTTCAGCTTGTATTTTAGAACACTTAACGTTACAATTACGGAATGTTAAGATTCTATTTCAGAACATACAACGTAAAATTCCAGAATGTTCAGCTTCTATTTTAGAACATACAACGTACAATTCCAGAATGTTCAGCTTCTATTTTAGAACATATAACATTACAATTCCGGAATGTTCAGCTTCTATTTTAGAACATATTACATAACAATTCCAGAACGTTCAGCTTTTGTTTTAGAACACATGATATTAAAATTCGGGAATGTTCAGCTTCTATTTTAGAACACATAATGTTAAAATACCGGAATATTCATCTTCTATTTTAGAACATATAACGTAACAATTCCAGAATGTTCAGCTTCTATTTTGGAACACATAACGTTAAAATTCCGGAATGTTCAGTTTCTATTTTAGAACATATAACATGACAATTCCAGAATGTTCAGTTTCTGTTTTAGAACATATAACGTTACAATTAGGGAATGATCAGATTCTATTTTAGAACACGACGTTAACATTTCAAAATGTTCAGATTCTATTTCAGAACACATGACATTAAAATTCCAGAATGTTCAGCTTCTATTTCAGAGCATAAAACGTAACAATTCCAGAATGTTCAGCTTCTATTTCAGAACATATAACGTAACAATTCCGGAATGTTAAGCTTCTATTTTAGAAGACAACGTGAAAATTTCAGAATGTTCAGCTTCTATTTTAGAACATATAACGAAACAATTGCAGAATGTTCAGCTTCTATTTTAGAACACATGACATTAAAATTGCGGAATGTTCAGCTTCTATTTTGGAACACATAAAGTTAAAATTCCGGAATGTTCAGCTTCTATTTTAGAACATATAACATAACAATTCCAGAATGTTCAGCTTCTGTTTTAGAACATATAACGTTACAATTAGGGAATGTTCAGCTTCTATTTTAGAACATATAACATAACAATTCCAGAATGTTCAGCTTCTGTTTTAGAACATATAACGTTACAATTCCGGAATGTTCAGCTTCTATTTTAGAACATATAACGTAACAATTCCAGAATGCTCAGCTTCTATTTTAGAACACGACGTTAACATTTCAAAATGTTCAGCTTCTATTTTAGAACATAAAACGTAAAAATTCCATAATGTTCAGCTTCTATTTTAGAACACATGACATTAAAATTCCGGAATGTTCAGCTTCTATTTTAGAACATACAACGTACAATTCCAAAATGTTCAGCTTCTATTTTAGAACATACAACGTACAATTCCCGAATGTTCAGCTTGTATTTTAGAACACTTAACGTTACAATTACGGAATGTTAAGATTCTATTTCAGAACACGTGACATTAAAATTCCAGAATGTTCAGCTTCTATTTTAGAACATATAACGTTTAAATTCTGTAATGTTAAGCTTCTATTTTAGAAGACAACGTTAAAATTTCAGAATGTTCAGCTTCTATTTTAGAACATAAAACGTAACAATTCCAGAATGTTCAGCTTCTATTTCAGAACCTATAACGTAACAATTCCGGAATGTTAAGCTTCTATTTTAGAAGACAATGTTAAAATTTCAGAATGTTCAGCTTCTATTTTAGAACGTATAATGTTTAAATTTCAGAAAGTTCAGCTTTTATTTTAGAACATATAACGAAACTATTGTAGAATGTTCAGCTTCTATTTTAGAACACATGACATTAAATTTGCGGAATGTTCAGCTTCTATTTTGGAACACATAACGTTAAAATTCCGGAATGTTCAGCTTCTATTTTAGAACATATATCATAACAATTCCAGAATGTTCAGCTTCTGTTTTAGAACATATAACGTTACAATTAGGGAATGTTCAGCTTCTATTTTAGAACATATAACGTTACAATTCCGGAATGTTCAGCTTCTATTTTAGAACACGATGTTAACATTTCGAAATGTTCAGATTCTATTTTAGAACACATGACATTAAAATTCCGGAATGTTCAGCTTCTATTTTAGAAAATACAACGTAAAATTCCAGAATGTTCAGCTTCTATTTTACAACATATAACGTTAGAATTTCAGAATGTTCAGCTTTTGTTTTAGGACATATAACGTAACAATTGCAGAATGTTCAGCTTCTATTTTAGAACACATGACATTAAAATTCCGGAATGTTCAGCTTCTATTTTAGAACATATAACATGACAATTCCAGAATGTTCAGCTTCTGTTTTAGAACATATAACGTTACAATTAGGGAATGTTCAGATTGTATTTTAGAACACGACGTTAACATTTCAAAATGTACAGATTCTATTTTACAACATATAACGTTACAATTCGGGAATTTTATGCTTCTATTTTAGAACATATTACATAACAATTCCAGAATGTTCAGCTTGTGTTTTAGAACACATGACATTAAAATTAGGGAATGTTCAGCTTCTATTTTAGAACACATAACGTTAAAATTCCGGAATATTCATCTTGTATTTTAGAACATACAACGTACAATTCCCGAATGTTCAGCTTGTATTTTAGAAGACAATGTTAAAATTTCAGAATGTTCAGCTTCTATTTTAGAACATATAATGTTTAAATTTCAGAACGTTCAGCTTTTATTTTAGAACATATAACGAAACTATTGTAGAATGTTCAGCTTCTATTTTAGAACACATGACATTAAAATTGCGGAATGTTCAGCTTCTATTTTGGAACACATAAAGTTAAAATTCCGGAATGTTCAGCTTCTATTTTAGAACATATAACAATTCCAGAATGTTCAGCTTCTGTTTTAGAACACATGACATTAAAATTAGGGAATGTTCAGCTTCTATTTTAGAACACATAACGTTAAAATTCCGGAATATTCATCTTGTATTTTAGAACATACAACGTACAATTCCCGAATGTTCAGCTTCTATTTTAGAACATGATGTTAACATTTCGAAATGTTCAGATTCTATTTTAGAACACGACGTTAACATTTCAAAATGTTCAGCTTCTATTTTAGAACATAAAACGTAAAAATTCCAGAATGTTCAGCTTCTATTTTAGAACACATGACATTAAAATTCCGGAATGTTCAGCTTCTATTTTAGAACATATAACGTACAATTCCAGAATGTTCAGGTTCTATTTTAGAACATATAACGTAACAATTCCGGAATGTTAAGCTTCTATTTTAGAAGACAACGTTAAAATTTCAGAATGTTCAGCTTCTATTTTAGAACATAAAACGTAACAATTCCAGCATGTTCAGCTTCTATTTCAGAACATATAACGTAACAATTCCGGAATGTTAAGCTTCTATTTTAGAAGACAACGTTAAAATTTCAGAATGTTCAGCTTCTATTTTGGAACACATAACGTTAAAATTCCGGAATGTTCAGCTTCTATTGTAGAACATATATCATAACAATTACAGAATGTTCAGCTTCTGTTTTAGAAGATAACGTTAAAATTTCAGAATGTTCAGCTTCTATTTTAGAAGACAATGTTAAAATTTCAGAATGTTCAGCTTCTATTTTAGAACATATAATGTTTAAATTTCAGAACGTTCAGCTTTTATTTTAGAACATATAACGAAACTATTGTAGAATGTTCAGCTTCTATTTTAGAACACATGACATAAAAATTCGGGAATGTTCAGCTTCTATTTTAGAACACATAACGTTAAAATTCTGGAATATTCATCTTCTATTTTAGAACATATAACGTAACAATTCCAGAATGTTCAGCTTGTATTTTACAACATATAACGTTAGAATTTCAGAATGTTCAGCTTTTGTTTTAGAACATATAACGTAACAATTGCAGAATGTTCAGCTTCTATTTTAGAACACGACGTTAACATTTCAAAATGTTCAGCTTCTATTTTAGAACATAAAACGTAAAAATTTCAGAATGTTCAGCTTCTATTTTAGAACATATAATGTTTAAATTTCAGAACGTTCAGCTTTTATTTTAGAACATATAACGAAACTATTGCAGAATGTTGAGCTTCTATTTTAGAACACATGACATTAAAATTGCGGAATGTTCAGCTTCAATTTTGGAACACATAAAGTTAAAATTCCGGAATGTTCAGCTTCTATTTTAGAACATATAACATAACAATTCCAGAATGTTCAGCTTCTATTTTATAACATATAACGTTAGAATTTCAGAATGTTCAGCTTTTGTTTTAGAACATATAACGTAACAATTGCAGAATGTTCAGCTTCTATTTTAAGACACATGACATTGGAATTGCGGAATGTTCAGCTTCTATTTTGGAACACTTAACATTAAAATTCCGGAATGTTCAGCTTCTATTTTAGAACATATAACATGACAATTCCAGAATGTTCAGCTTCTGTTTTAGAACATATAACGTTACAATTAGGGAATGTTCAGATCCTATTTTAGAACACGACGTTAACATTTCAAAATGTTCAGCTTCTATTTTTGAACACATGACATTAAAATTCCGGAATGTTCAGCTTCTATTTTAGAACATACAACGTACAATTCCAGAATGTTCAGCTTCTATTTTAGAACATACAACGTACAATTCCCGAATGTTCAGCTTGTATTTTAGAAAACTTAACGTTACAATTACGGAATGTTAAGATTCTATTTCAGAACACGTGACATTAAAATTCCAGAATATTCATCTTCTATTTTAGAACATATAACGTAACAATTCCAGAATGTTCAGCTTCTATTTTAGAACACGACGTTAACATTTCAAAATGTTCAGCTTCTATTTTAGAACATAAAACGTAAAAATTCCAGAATGTTCAGTTTCTATTTTAGAACATATAACGAAACAATTGCAGAATGTTGAGCTTCTATTTTAGAACACATGACATTAAAATTGCGGAATGTTCAGCTTCAATTTTGGAACACATGAAGTTAAAATTCCGGAATGTTCAGCTTCTATTTTAGAACATATAACATAACAATTCCAGAATGTTCTGCTTCTGTTTTAGAACATATAACGTTACTATTAGGGAATGTTCAGCTTCTATTTCAGAACATATAACGTTACAATTCAGGGAATGTTCAGCTTCTATTTTAGAACATATTACATAACAATTCCAGAATGTTCTGCTTCTGTTTTAGAACATATAACGTTACAATTAGGGAATGTTCAGCTTCTATTTTAGAACATATTACATACCAATTCCAGAATGTTCAGCTTCTGTTTTAGAACACATGACATAACAATTCCAGAATGTTCAGCTTCTGTTTTAGAACACATGACATAAAAATTCGGGAATGTTCAGCTTCTATTTTAGAACACATAACGATAAAATTCTGGAATATTCATCTTCTATTTTAGAACATATAACGTAACAATTCCAGAATATTCATCTTCTATTTTAGAACATATAACGTAACAATTCCAGAATGTTCAGCTTGTATTTTACAACATATAACGTTAGAATTTCAGAATGTTCAGCTTTTGTTTTAGAACATATAACGTAACAATTCCAGAATGCTCAGCTTCTATTTTAGAACACGACGTTAACATTTCAAAATGTTCAGCTTCTATTTTAGAACACATGACATTAAAATTCCGGAATGTTCAGCTTCTATTTTAGAACATACAACGTACAATTCCAGAATGTTCAGCTTCTATTTTAGAACATACAACGTACAATTCCCGAATGTTCAGCTTGTATTTTAGAACACTTAACGTTACAATTACGGAATGTTAAGATTCTATTTTAGAACATACAACGTACAATTCCAGAATGTTCAGCTTCTATTTTAGAACATACAACGTACAATTCCAGAATGTTCAGCTTCTATTTTAGAACATACAACGTACAATTCCCGAATGTTCAGCTTGTATTTTAGAACACTTAACGTTACAATTACGGAATGTTAAGATTCTATTTTAGAACATACAACGTACAATTCCGGAATGTTCAGCTTTTGTTTTAGAACACATGATATTAAAATTCGGGAATGTTCAGCTTCTATTTTAGAACACATAATGTTAAAATACCGGAATATTCATCTTCTATTTTAGAACATATAACGTAACAATTCCAGAATGTTCAGCTTCTATTTTGGAACACATAACGTTAAAATTCCGGAATGTTCAGCTTCTATTTTAGAACATATAACATGACAATTCCAGAATGTTCAGCTTCTATTTTAGAACATACAACGTACAATTCCAGAATGTTCAGCTTCTATTTTAGAACATATAACATTACAATTCCGGAATGTTCAGCTTCTATTTTAGAACATATTACATAACAATTCCAGAATGTTCAGCTTTTGTTTTAGAACACATGACATTAAAATTCGGGAATTTTCAGCTTCTATTTTAGAACACATAACGTTAAAATTCCGGAGTATTCATCTTCTATTTTAGAACATATAAAGTAACAATTCCAGAATGTTCAGCTTCTATTTTAGAACACGACGTTAACATTTCGAAATGTTCAGCTTCTATTTTAGAACACATGACATTAAAATTCCGGAATGTTCAGCTTCTATTTTAGAACATACAACGTACAATTCCAGAATGTTCAGGTTTTGTTTTAGAACATACAACGTACAATTCCCGAACGTTCAGCTTGTATTTTAGAACACTTAACGTTACAATTACGGAATGTTCAGATTCTATTTCAGAACACATGACATTAAAATTCCAGAATGTTCAGCTTCTATTTTAGAACATACAACGTACAATTCCAGAATGTTCAGCTTCTATTTTAGAACATATGACGTTAAAATTCTGGAATGTTAAGCTTCTATTTTACAAGACAACGTTAAAATTTCAGAATGTTCAGCTTCTATTTTAGAACATAAAACGTAACAATTCCAGAATGTTCAGCTTCTATTTCAGAACATATAACATAACAATTCCGGAATGTTAAGCTTCTATTTTAGAAGACAACGTTAAAATTTCAGAATGTTCAGCTTCTATTTTAGAACATATAACGTTAAAATTTCAGAACGTTCAGCTTTTATTTTAGAAGATATAACGAAACAATTGCAGAACGTTCAGCTTCTATTTTAGAACACATGACATTAAAATTGCGGAATGTTCAGCTTCTATTTTGGAACATATAACGTTAAAATTCCGGAATGTTCAGCTTCTATTTTAGAACATATAACATAACAATTCCAGAATGTTCAGCTTCATTTTTAGAACATATAATGTTACAATTAGGGAATGTTCAGCTTCTATTTTAGAACATATAACATTACAATTCCGGAATGTTCAGCTCCTATTTTAGAACATATTACATAACAATTCCAGAATGTTCAGCTTCTGTTTTAGAACACGATATTAAAATTCGAGAATGTTCAGCTTCTATTTTAGAACACATAACGTTAAAATACCGGAATATTCATCTTCTATTTTAGAACATACAACGTAGAATTCCAGAATGTTCAGCTTCTATTTTATAACATACAACGTACAATTCCCGAATGTTCAGCTTGTATTTTAGAACACTTAACGTTACAATTACGGAATGTTAAGATTCTATTTTAGAACATACAACGTACAATTCCATAATGTTCAGCTTCTATTTTAGAACATACAACGTACAATTCCAGAATGTTCAGCTTCTATTTTAGAACATATAACATTACAATTCCGGAATGTTCAGCTTCTATTTTAGAACATATTACATAACAATTCCAGAATGTTCAGCTTTTGTTTTAGAACACATGATATTAAAATTCGGGAATGTTCAGCTTCTATTTTAGAACACATAATGTTAAAATACCGGAATATTCATCTTCTATTTTAGAACATATAACGTAACAATTCCAGAATGTTCAGCTTCTATTTTAGAACACATGACATTAAAATTGCGGAATGTTCAGCTTCTATTTTGGAACACATAACGTTAAAATTCCGGAATGTTCAGCTTCTATTTTAGAACATATAACATGACAATTCCAGAATGTTCAGTTTCTGTTTTAGAACATATAACGTTACAATTAGGGAATGATCAGATTCTATTTTAGAACACGACGTTAACATTTCAAAATGTTCAGATTCTATTTCACAACATATAACGTAACAATTCCGGAATGTTAAGCTTCTATTTTAGAAGACAACGTTAAAATTTCAGAATGTTCAGCTTCTATTTTAGAACATATAACATAACAATTGCAGAATGTTCAGCTTCTGTTTTAGAACATATAACGTTACAATTAGGGAATGTTCAGCTTCTATTTTAGAACATATAACGTTACAATTCCAGAATGTTCAGCTTCTATTTTAGAACATATTACATAACAATTCCAGAATGTTCAGCTTCTGTTTTAGAACACATGACATTAAAATTCAGGAATGTTCAGCTTCTATTTTAGAACACATAACGTTAAAATTCCGGAATATTCATCTTCTATTTTAGAACATATAACGTAGCAATTCCAGAATGCTCAGCTTCTATTTTAGAACACGACGTTAACATTTCAAAATGTTCAGATTCTATTTCACAACATATAACGTAACAATTCCGGAATGTTAAGCTTCTATTTTAGAAGACAACGTTAAAATTTCAGAATGTTCAGCTTCTATTTTAGAACATATAACATAACAATTGCAGAATGTTCAGCTTCTGTTTTAGAACATATAACGTTACAATTAGGGAATGTTCAGCTTCTATTTTAGAACATATAACGTTACAATTCCAGAATGTTCAGCTTCTATTTTAGAACATATTACATAACAATTCCAGAATGTTCAGCTTCTGTTTTAGAACACATGACATTAAAATTCAGGAATGTTCAGCTTCTATTTTAGAACACATAACGTTAAAATACCGGAATATTCATCTTCTATTTTAGAACATATAACGTAACAATTCCAGAATGTTCAGCTTCTATTTTAGAACACATGACATTAAAATTGCGGAATGTTCAGCTTCTATTTTGGAACACATAACGTTAAAATTCCGGAATGTTCAGCTTCTATTTTAGAACATATAACATAACAATTCCAGAATGTTCAGCTTCTGTTTTAGAACATATAACGTTACAATTAGGGAATGTTCAGCTTCTATTTTAGAACATATAACGTTACAATTCCAGAATGTTCAGCTTCTATTTTAGAACATATTACATAACAATTCCAGAATGTTCAGCTTCTGTTTTAGAACACATGACATTAAAATTCAGGAATGTTCAGCTTCTATTTTAGAACACATAACGTTAAAATTCCGGAATATTCATCTTCTATTTTAGAACATATAACGTAGCAATTCCAGAATGCTCAGCTTCTATTTTAGAACACGACGTTAACATTTCAAAATGTTCAGCTTCTATTTTAGAACACATGACATTAAAATTCCGGAATGTTCAGCTTCTATTTTAGAACATACAAAGTACAATTCCAGAATGTTCAGCTTCTATTTTAGAACATATAACATTACAATTCCGGAATGTTCAGCTTCTATTTTAGAACATATTACATAACACTTCCAGAATGTTCAGCTTTTGTTTTAGAACACATGATATTAAAATTCGGGAATGTTCAGCTTCTATTTTAGAACACATAATGTTAAAATACCGGAAT
The DNA here is from genome assembly GCA_947000775.1 of Pterois miles. Classification (NCBI taxonomy): domain Eukaryota; kingdom Metazoa; phylum Chordata; class Actinopteri; order Perciformes; family Scorpaenidae; genus Pterois; species Pterois miles. The sequence goes on from CAMQGK010000218.1 coordinate 173,064, forward strand.
ATTCATCTTCTATTTTAGAACATATAACGTAACAATTCCAGAATGTTCAGCTTCTATTTTAGAACACATGACATTAAAATTGCGGAATGTTCAGCTTCTATTTTGGAACACATAACGTTAAAATTCCGGAATGTTCAGCTTCTATTTTAGAACACATAACATGACAATTCCAGAATGTTCAGTTTCTGTTTTAGAACATATAACGTTACAATTAGGGAATGATCAGATTCTATTTTAGAACACGACGTTAACATTTCAAAATGTTCAGATTCTATTTCAGAACACATGACATTAAAATTCCAGAATGTTCAGCTTCTATTTTAGAACATAAAACGTAACAATTCCAGAATGTCCAGCTTCTATTTCAGAACATATAACGTAACAATTCCGGAATGTTCAGCTTCTATTTTAGAACACATGACATTAAAATTGCGGAATGTTCAGCTTCTATTTTAGAACATATAACGTTACAATTAGGGAATGTTCAGCTTCTATTTTAGAACATATAACGTTACAATTCCAGAATGTTCAGCTTCTATTTTAGAACATATTACATAACAATTCCAGAATGTTCAGCTTCTGTTTTAGAACACATGACATTAAAATTCCGGAATGTTCAGCTTCTATTTTAGAACACATAACGTTAAAATTCCGGAATATTCATCTTCTATTTTAAAACATATAACGTAACAATTCCAGAATGCTCAGCTTCTATTTTAGAACACGACGTTAACATTTCAAAATGTTCAGCTTCTATTTTAGAACACATGACATTAAAATTCCGGAATGTTCAGCTTCTATTTTAGAACATACAACGTACAATTCCAGAATGTTCAGCTTGTATTTTAGAACACTTAACGTTACAATTGCAGAATGTTCAGCTTCTATTTTAGAACATACAACGTACAATTCCAGAATGTTCAGCTTCTATTTTAGAACATACAACGTACAATTCCCGAATGTTCAGCTTGTATTTTAGAACACTTAACGTTACAATTACGGAATGTTAAGATTCTATTTCAGAACATACAACGTAAAATTCCAGAATGTTCAGCTTCTATTTTAGAACATACAACGTACAATTCCAGAATGTTCAGCTTCTATTTTAGAACATATAACATTACAATTCCGGAATGTTCAGCTTCTATTTTAGAACATATTACATAACAATTCCAGAACGTTCAGCTTTTGTTTTAGAACACATGATATTAAAATTCGGGAATGTTCAGCTTCTATTTTAGAACACATAATGTTAAAATTCCGGAATGTTCAGCTTCTATTTTAGAACATATAACATAACAATTCCAGAATGTTCAGCTTCTGTTTTAGAACATATAACGTTACAATTAGGGAATGTTCAGCTTCTATTTTAGAACATATAACATAACAATTCCAGAATGTTCAGCTTCTGTTTTAGAACATATAACGTTACAATTCCGGAATGTTCAGCTTCTATTTTAGAACATATAACGTAACAATTCCAGAATGCTCAGCTTCTATTTTAGAACACGACGTTAACATTTCAAAATGTTCAGCTTCTATTTTAGAACATAAAACGTAAAAATTCCATAATGTTCAGCTTCTATTTTAGAACACATGACATTAAAATTCCGGAATGTTCAGCTTCTATTTTAGAACATACAACGTACAATTCCCGAATGTTCAGCTTGTATTTTAGAACACTTAACGTTACAATTACGGAATGTTAAGATTCTATTTCAGAACACGTGACATTAAAATTCCAGAATGTTCAGCTTCTATTTTAGAACATATAACGTTTAAATTCTGTAATGTTAAGCTTCTATTTTAGAAGACAACGCTAAAATTTCAGAATGTTCAGCTTCTATTTTAGAACATAAAACGTAACAATTCCAGAATGTTCAGCTTCTATTTCAGAACCTATAACGTAACAATTCCGGAATGTTAAGCTTCTATTTTAGAAGACAATGTTAAAATTTCAGAATGTTCAGCTTCTATTTTAGAACATATAATGTTTAAATTTCAGAACGTTCAGCTTTTATTTTAGAACATATAACGAAACTATTGTAGAATGTTCAGCTTCTATTTTAGAACACATGACATTAAATTTGCGGAATGTTCAGCTTCTATTTTGGAACACATAACGTTAAAATTCCGGAATGTTCAGCTTCTATTTTAGAACATATATCATAACAATTCCAGAATGTTCAGCTTCTGTTTTAGAACATATAACGTTACAATTAGGGAATGTTCAGCTTCTATTTTAGAACATATAACGTTACAATTCCGGAATGTTCAGCTTCTATTTTAGAACACGATGTTAACATTTCGAAATGTTCAGTTTCTATTTTAGAACACATGACATTAAAATTCCGGAATGTTCAGCTTCTATTTTAGAAAATACAACGTAAAATTCCAGAATGTTCAGCTTCTATTTTACAACATATAACGTTAGAATTTCAGAATGTTCAGCTTTTGTTTTAGAACATATAACGTAACAATTGCAGAATGTTCAGCTTCTATTTTAGAACACATGACATTAAAATTGCGGAATGTTCAGCTTCTATTTTAGAACATATAACATTACAATTCCGGAATGTTCAGCTTCTATTTTAGAACATATTACATAACAATTCCAGAACGTTCAGCTTTTGTTTTAGAACACATGATATTAAAATTCGGGAATGTTCAGCTTCTATTTTAGAACACATAATGTTAAAATTCCGGAATGTTCAGCTTCTATTTTAGAACATATAACATAACAATTCCAGAATGTTCAGCTTCTGTTTTAGAACACATGACATTAAAATTGCGGAATGTTCAGCTTCTATTTTGGAACACATAACGTTAAAATTCCGGAATGTTCAGCTTCTATTTTAGAACATATTACATAACAATTCCAGAATGTTCAGCTTCTGTTTTAGAACACATGACATTAAAATTCGGGAATGTTCAGCTTCTATTTTAGAACACATAACGTTAAAATTCCGGAATATTCATCTTCTATTTTAGAACATATAACGTAACAATTCCAGAATGCTCAGCTTCTATTTTAGAACACGACGTTAACATTTCAAAATGTTCAGCTTCTATTTTAGAACATAAAACGTAAAAATTCCAGAATGTTCAGCTTCTATTTTAGAACACATAACATTAAAATTCCGGAATGTTCAGCTTCTATTTTAGAACATACAACGTACAATTCCCGAATGTTCAGCTTGTATTTTAGAACACTTAACGTTACAATTACGGAATGTTAAGATTCTATTTTAGAACATACAACGTACAATTCCAGAATGTTCAGCTTCTATTTTAGAACATACAACGTACAATTCCAGAATGTTCAGCTTCTATTTTAGAACATATAACATTACAATTCCGGAATGTTCAGCTTCTATTTTAGAACATATTACATAACAATTCCAGAATGCTCAGCTTTTGTTTTAGAACACATGATATTAAAATTCGGGAATGTTCAGCTTCTATTTTAGAACACATAATGTTAAAATACCGGAATATTCATCTTCTATTTTAGAACATATAACGTAACAATTCCAGAATGTTCAGCTTCTATTTTAGAACACATAACGTTAAAATTCCGGAATGTTCAGCTTCTATTTTAGAACATATAACATGACAATTCCAGAATGTTCAGTTTTTGTTTTAGAACATATGACGTTACAATTAGGGAATGATCAGATTCTATTTTAGAACACGACATTAACATTTCAAAATGTTCAGATTCTATTTCAGAAAACATGACATTAAAATTCCAGAATGTTCAGCTTCTATTTCAGAACATATAACGTAACAATTCCGGAATGTTAAGCTTCTATTTTAGAAGACAACGTTAAAATTTCAGAATGTTCAGCTTCTATTTTAGAACATATAACGAAACAATTGCAGAATGTTCAGCTTCTATTTTAGAACACATGACATTAAAATTGCGGAATGTTCAGCTTCTATTTTGGAACACATAAAGTTAAAATTCCGGAATGTTCAGCTTCTATTTTAGAACATATAACATAACAATTCCAGAATGTTCAGCTTCTGGTTTAGAACATATAACGTTACAATTCGGGAATGTTCAGCTTCTATTTTAGAACATATAACATAAGAATTCCAGAATGTTCAGCTTCTGTTTTAGAACATATAACGTTACAATTCCAGAATGTTCAGCTTCTATTTTAGAACATATTACATAACAATTCCAGAATGTTCAGCTTCTGTTTTAGAACATATGACATTAAGATTCCAGAATGTTCAGCTTCTATTTTAGAACATATAACGTTAAAATTCTGTAATGTTAAGCTTCTATATTAGAAGACAATGTTAAAATTTCAGAATGTTCAGCTTCTATTTTAGAACATATAATGTTTAAATTTCAGAACCTTCAGCTTTTATTTTAGAACATATAACGAAACTATTGTAGAATGTTCAGCTTCTATTTTAGAACACATGACATTAAAATTGCGGAATGTTCAGCTTCTATTTTGGAACACATAACGTTAAAATTCCGGAATGTTCAGCTTCTATTTTAGAACATATATCATAACAATTCCAGAATGTTCAGCTTCTGTTTTAGAACATATAACGTTACAATTAGGGAATATTCAGCTTCTATTTTAGAACATATAACGTTACAATTCCGGAATGTTCAGCTTCTATTTTAGAACACGATGTTAACAATTCGAAATGTTCAGATTCTATTTTAGAACACATGACATTAAAATTCCGGAATGTTCAGCTTCTATTTTAGAACATACAACGTAAAATTCCAGAATGTTCAGCTTCTATTTTACAACGTATAACGTTAGAATTTCAGAATGTTCAGCTTTTGTTTTAGAACATATAAAATGACAATTCCAGAATGTTCAGCTTCTGTTTTAGAACATATAACGTTACAATTAAGGAATGTTCAGATTCTATTGTAGAACACGACGTCAACATTTTCAAAATGTTCAGATTCTATTTTAGAACATATAACGTTACAATTCGGGAATGTTCAGCTTCTATTTTAGAACATATTACATAACAATTCCAGAATGTTCAGCTTGTGTTTTAGAACACATGACATTAAAATTAGGGAATGTTCAGCTTCTATTTTAGAACACATAACATAAAAATTCCGGAATATTCATCTTCTATTTTAGAACATACAACGTACAATTTCAGAATGTTCAGCTTCTATTTTAGAACATAAAACGTAACAATTCCAGAATGTTCAGCTTCTATTTCAGAACCTATAACGTAACGATTCCGGAATGTTAAGCTTCTATTTTAGAAGACAATGTTAAAATTTCAGAATGTTCAGCTTCTATTTTAGAACATATAATGTTTAAATTTCAGAACGTTCAGCTTTTATTTTAGAACATATAACGAAACTATTGTAGAATGTTCAGCTTCTATTTTAGAACACATGACATTAAAATTGCGGAATGTTCAGCTTCTATTTTGGAACACATAACGTTAAAATTCCGGAATGTTCAGCTTCTATTTTAGAACATATATCATAACAATTCCAGAATGTTCAGCTTCTGTTTTAGAACACGATGTTAACATTTCGAAATGTTCAGATTCTATTTTAGAACACATGACATTAAAATTCCGGAATGTTCAGCTTCTATTTTAGAAAATACAACGTAAAATTCCAGAATGTTCAGCTTCTATTTTACAACATATAACGTTAGAATTTCAGAATGTTCAGCTTCTGTTTTAGAACATATAACGTTACAATTAGGGAATGTTCAGATTGTATTTTAGAACACGACGTTAACATTTCAAAATGTACAGATTCTATTTTACAACATATAACGTTACAATTCGGGAATTTTCAGCTTCTATTTTAGAACATATTACATAACAATTCCAGAATGTTCAGCTTGTGTTTTAGAACACATGACATTAAAATTAGGGAATGTTCAGCTTCTATTTTAGAACACATAACGTTAAAATTCCGGAATATTCATCTTGTATTTTAGAACATACAACGTACAATTCCCGAATGTTCAGCTTCTATTTTAGAACATGATGTTAACATTTCGAAATGTTCAGATTCTATTTTAGAACACATGACATTAAAATTCCGGAATGTTCAGCTTCTATTTTAGAACATATGACATTAAAATTCTGAAATGTTCAGCTTCTATTTTAGAACATAAAACGTAAAAATTCCAGAATGTTTAGCTTCTATTTTAGAACACATGACATTAAAATTCCGGAATGTTCAGCTTCTATTTTAGAACATACAACGTACAATTCCAGAATGTTCAGCTTCTATTTTAGAACATACAACGTACAATTCCCGAATGTTCAGCTTGTATTTTAGAAAACTTAACGTTACAATTACGGAATGTTAAGATTCTATTTCAGAACACATAACATTAAAATTCCAGAATGTTCAGCTTCTATTTTAGAACATATAACATGACAATTCCAGAATGTTCAGCTTCTGTTTTAGAACATATAACATTACAATTAGGGAATGTTCAGATTCTATTTTAGAACACGACGTTAACATTTCAAAATGTTCAGCTTCTATTTTAGAACACATAACGTTAAAATTCCGGAATATTCATCTTCTATTTTAGAACATATAACGTAACAATTCCAGAATGTTCAGCTTCTATTTTAGAACACGACGTTAACATTTCAAAATGTTCAGCTTCTATTTTAGAAGACAACATTAAAATTTCAGAATGTTCAGCTTATATTTTAGAACATAAAACGTAACAATTCCAGAATGTTCAGCTTCTATTTCAGAACCTATAACGTAACAATTCCGGAATGTTACGCTTCTATTTTAGAAGACAACGTTAAAATTTCAGACTGTTCAGCTTCTATTTTAGAACATATAACGTTACAATTTCAGAATGTTCAACTTCTGTTTTAGAACGTCAAACGTAACAATTCCAGAATGTTCAGCTTCTATTTTAGAACATATTACATCACAATTCCAGAATGTTAAGTTTCTATTTTAGAACACATAACGTTAAAATTCCGGAATATTCATCTTCTATTTTAGAACATATAACGTACCCATTACAGAATGTTCAGCTTCTATTTTAGAACACGATGTTAACATTTCCAAATGTTCAGTTTCTATTTTAGAATATATTAAATAACAATTCCAGAATGTTCAGCTTCTATTTTAGAACATATAACGTTAAAAATCTTTGATGTTACGCTTCTATTTTAGAAGACAACATTAAAATTTCAGAATGTTCAGCTTCTATTTTAGAACATAAAACGTAACAATTCCAGAATGTTCAGCTTCTATTTCAGAACCTATAACGTAACAATTCCGAAATGTTACGCTTCTATTTTAGAAGACAACGTTAAAATTTCAGACTGTTCAGCTTCTATTTTAGAACATATAACGTTACAATTTCAGAATGTTCAGCTTCTGTTTTAGAACGTCAAACGTAACAATTCCAGAATGTTCAGCTTCTATTTTAGAACATATTACATCACAATTCCAGAATGTTAAGTTTCTATTTTAGAACACATAACGTTAAAATTCCGGAATATTCATCTTCTATTTTAGAACATATAACGTACCCATTACAGAATGTTCAGCTTCTATTTTAGAACACGATGTTAACATTTCCAAATGTTCAGATTCTATTTTAGAACATATTAAATAACAATTCCAGAATGTTCAGCTTCTATTTTAGAACATATAACGTTAAAAATCTTTGATGTTACGCTTCTATTTTAGAAGACAACGTTAAAATTTCATATTTTTTCAGCTTCTATTTTAGAACGTATAACGTTACAATTTCGGAATGTTCAGCTTCTGTTTTAGAACACGATGTTAACATTCCGAAATGTTCAGATTCTATTTTAGAACGTATTACATAACAATTCCAGAATGTTCAGCTTTTGTTTTAGAACACATGACATTAAAATTCAGGAATTTTCAGCTTCTATTTTAGAACACATAACGTTAAAATTCCGGAATATTCATCTTCTATTTTAGAACATACATAGTAACAATTCCAGAATGTTCAGCTTCTATTTTAGAACACGACGTTAACATTTCGAAATGTTCAGATTCTATTTTAGAACACATGACATTAAAATTCTGAAATGTTCAGCTTCTATTTTAGAACATACAACGTAAAAATTCCAGAATGTTCAGCTTCTATTTTAGAACACATGACATTAAAATTCCGGAATGTTTAGCTTCTATTTTAGAACATACAACGTACAATTCCAGAATGTTCAGCTTCTATTTTAGAACAAAAAACGTACAATTCCGGAATGTTCAGCTTGTATTTTAAAACACTTAACGTTACAATTACGGAATGTTCAGATTCTATTTCAGAACACATGACATTAAAATTCCAGAATGTTCAGCTTCTATTTTAGAACATATAACGTTAAAATTCTGGAATGTTAAGCTTCTATTTTAGAAGACAACGTTAAAATTTCAGAATGTTCAGCTTCTATTTGAGAACATATAACATAACAATTCCAGAATGTTCAGCTTCATTTTTAGAACATATAATGTTACAATTAGGGAATGTTCAGCTTCTATTTTAGAACATATAACATTACAATTCCGGAATGTTCAGCTTCTATTTTAGAACATATTACATAACATTTCCAGAATGTTCAGCTTCTGTTTTAGAACACATGACATTAAAATTCCGGAATATTCATCTTCTATTTTAGAACATACAACGTACAATTCCCGAATGTTCAGCTTGTATTTTAGAAGACAATGTTAAAATTTCAGAATGTTCAGCTTCTATTTTAGAACATATAATGTTTAAATTTCAGAACGTTCAGCTTTTATTTTTTTATTTTTTATTTTAGGACATTTTAGGACGAAACTATTGTAGAATGTTCAACTTCCACTTTAGAACACATGACATTAAAATTGCGGAATGTTCAGCTTCTATTTTGGAACACATAACGTTAAAATTCCGGAATGTTCAGCTTCTATTTTAGAACATATAACATAACAATTCCAGAATGTTCAGCTTCTGTTTTAGAACACATGACATTAAAATTGCGGAATGTTCAGCTTCTATTTTAGAACATATAACATGACAATTCCAGAAAGTTCAGCTTCTGTTTTAGAACATATAACGTTACAATTAGGGAATGTTCAGATTCTATTTTAGAACACGACGTTAACATTTCAAAATGTTCAGCTTCTATTTTAGAACATAAAACGTAAAAATTCCAGAATGTTCAGCTTCTATTTTAGAACACATGACATTAAAATTCCGGAATGTTCAGCTTCTATTTTAGAACATATAACGTACAATTCCAGAATGTTCAGGTTCTATTTTAGAACATAAAACGTACAATTCCCGAATGTTCAGCTTCTATTTTAGAACATACAACGTACAATTCCAGAATGTTCAGCTTCTATTTTAGAACATATAACGTTAAAATTCTGGAATGTTAAGCTTCTATTTTAGAAGACAACGTTAAAATTTCAGAATGTTCAGCTTCTATTTGAGAACATATAACGTAACAATTCCGGAATGTTAAGCTTCTATTTTAGAAGACAACGTTAAAATTTCAGAATGTTCAGCTTCTATTTTAGAACATATAACGAAACAATTGCAGAATGTTGAGCTTCTATTTTAGAACATATAACGTTACTATTAGGGAATGTTCAGCTTCTATTTTAGAACACATAAAGTTAAAATTCCGGAATGTTCAGCTTCTATTTTAGAACATATAACATAACAATTCCAGAATGTTCTGCTTCTGTTTTAGAACATATAACGTTACTATTAGGGAATGTTCAGCTTCTATTTTAGAACATATAAAGTTACAATTCGGGAATGTTCAGCTTCTATTTTAGAACATATTACATAACAATTCCAGAATGTTCTGCGTCTGTTTTAGAACATATAACGTTACAATTAGGGAATGTTCAGCTTCTATTTTAGAACATATTACATACCAATTCCAGAATGTTCAGCTTCTGTTTTAGAACACATGACATAACAATTCCAGAATGTGCAGCTTCTTTTTTACAACATATAACGTTAGAATTTCAGAATGTTCAGCTTTTGTTTTAGAACATATAACATGACAATTCCAGAATGTTCAGCTTCTGTTTTAGAACATATAACGTTACAATTTGGGAATGTTCAGATTCTATTTTAGAACACGATGTTAACATTTCAAAATGTTCAGATTCTATTTTAGAACACATGACATTAAAATTCTGAAATGTTCAGCTTCTATTTTAGAACACATGACATTAAAATTCTGAAATGTTCAGCTTCTATTTTAGAACATACAACGTACAATTCCTGAATGTTCAGCTTGTATTTTATAACACTTAACGTTACAATTACGGAATGTTCAGATTCTATTTCAGAACACATGACATTAAAATTCCAGAATGTTCAGCTTCTATTTTAGAACATATAACGTTAAAATTCTGGAATGTTAAGCTTCTATTTTAGAAGACAACGTTAAAATTTCAGAATGTTCAGCTTCTATTTTAGAACATAAAACGTAACAATTTCAGAATGTTCAGCTTCTATTTTAGAACATATAATGAAACAATTGCAGAATGTTAAGCTTCTATTTTAGAAAACATGACATTAAAATTGCGGAATGTTCAGCTTCTATTTTAGAACACATAACGTTAAAATTCCGGAATATTCATCTTCAATTTTAGAACATATAATGTAACAATTCCAGAATGTTCAGCTTCTATTTTAGAACACGACGTTAACATTTCAAAATGTTCAGCTTCTATTTTAGAACATACAACGTACAATTCCAGAATGTTCAGCTTCTATTTTACAACATATAACGTTAGAATTTCAGAATGTTCAGCTTTTGTTTTAGAACATATAACGTAACAATTGCAGAATGTTCAGCTTCTATTTTAGAACATATAACATGACAATTCCAGAATGTTCAGCTTCTGTTTTAGAACATATAACGTTAGAATTTCAGAATGTTCAGCTTTTGTTTTAGAACATATAACGTTACAATTAGGGAATGTTCAGCTTCTATTTTAGAACATATTACATAACAATTCCAGAATGTTCTGCTTCTGTTTTAGAACATATAACGTTACTATTAGGGAATGTTCAGCTTCTATTTCAGAACATATAACGTTACAATTCAGGGAATGTTCAGCTTCTATTTTAGAACATATTACATAACAATTCCAGAATGTTCTGCTTCTGTTTTAGAACATATAACGTTACAATTAGGGAATGTTCAGCTTCTATTTTAGAACATATTACATACCAATTCCAGAATGTTCAGCTTCTGTTTTAGAACACATGACATAACAATTCCAGAATGTTCAGCTTCTGTTTTAGAACACATGACATAAAAATTCGGGAATGTTCAGCTTCTATTTTAGAACACATAACGATAAAATTCTGGAATATTCATCTTCTATTTTAGAACATATAACGTAACAATTCCAGAATGTTCAGCTTCTATTTACAACATATAACGTTAGAATTTCAGAATGTTCAGCTTTTGTTTTAGAACATATAACGTAACAATTGCTGAATGTTCAGCTTCTATTTTAAGACACATGACATTGGAATTGCGGAATGTTCAGCTCCTATTTTGGAACACATAACATTAAAATTCCGGAATGTTCAGCTTCTATTTTAGAACATATAACATGACAATTCCAGAATGTTCAGCTTCTGTTTTAGAACATATAACGTTACAATTAGGGAATGTTCAGATTCTATTTTAGAACACGACGTTAACATTTCAAAATGTTCAGCTTCTATTTTAGAACACATGACATTAAAATTCCGGAATGTTCAGCTTCTATTTTAGAACATACAACGTACAATTCCAGAATGTTCAGCTTCTATTTTAGAACATACAACGTACAATTCCCGAATGTTCAGCTTGTATTTTAGAAAACTTAACGTTACAATTACGGAATGTTAAGATTCTATTTCAGAACACATAACATTAAAATTCCAGAATGTTCAGCTTCTATTTTAGAACATATAACATGACAATTCCAGAATGTTCAGCTTCTGTTTTAGAACATATAACGTTACAATTAGGGAATGTTCAGATTCTATTTTAGAACACGACGTTAACATTTCAAAATGTTCAGCTTCTATTTTAGAACACATAACGTTAAAATTCCGGAATATTCATCTTCTATTTTAGAACATATAACGTAACAATTCCAGAATGTTCAGCTTCTATTTTAGAACACGACGTTAACATTTCAAAATGTTCAGCTTCTATTTTAGAAGACAACATTAAAATTTCAGAATGTTCAGCTTCTATTTTAGAACATAAAACGTAACAATTCCAGAATGTTCAGCTTCTATTTCAGAACCTATAACGTAACAATTCCGGAATGTTACGCTTCTATTTTAGAAGACAACATTAAAATTTCAGACTGTTCAGCTTCTATTTTAGAACATATAACGTTACAATTTCAGAATGTTCAACTTCTGTTTTAAAACGTCAAACGTAACAATTCCAGAATGTTCAGCTTCTATTTTAGAACATATTACATCACAATTCCAGAATGTTAAGTTTCTATTTTAGAACACATAACGTTAAAATTCCGGAATATTCATCTTCTATTTTAGAACATATAACGTACCCATTACAGAATGTTCAGCTTCTATTTTAGAACACGATGTTAACATTTCCAAATGTTCAGTTTCTATTTTAGAACATATTAAATAACAATTCCAGAATGTTCAGCTTCTATTTTAGAACATATAACGTTAAAAATCTTTGATGTTACGCTTCTATTTTAGAAGACAACATTAAAATTTCAGAATGTTCAGCTTCTATTTTAGAACATAAAACGTAACAATTCCAGAATGTTCAGCTTCTATTTCAGAACCTATAACGTAACAATTCCGAAATGTTACGCTTCTATTTTAGAAGACAACGTTAAAATTTCAGACTGTTCAGCTTCTATTTTAGAACATATAACGTTACAATTTCAGAATGTTCAACTTCTGTTTTAGAACGTCAAACGTAACAATTCCAGAATGTTCAGCTTCTATTTTAGAACATATTACATCACAATTCCAGAATGTTAAGTTTCTATTTTAGAACACATAACGTTAAAATTCCGGAATATTCATCTTCTATTTTAGAACATATAACGTACCCATTACAGAATGTTCAGCTTCTATTTTAGAACACGATGTTAACATTTCCAAATGTTCAGTTTCTATTTTAGAACATATTAAATAACAATTCCAGAATGTTCAGCTTCTATTTTAGAACATATAACGTTAAAAATCTTTGATGTTACGCTTCTATTTTAGAAGACAACATTAAAATTTCAGAATGTTCAGCTTCTATTTTAGAACATAAAACGTAACAATTCCAGAATGTTCAGCTTCTATTTCAGAACCTATAACGTAACAATTCCGAAATGTTACGCTTCTATTTTAGAAGACAACGTTAAAATTTCAGACTGTTCAGCTTCTATTTTAGAACATATAACGTTACAATTTCAGAATGTTCAGCTTCTGTTTTAGAACGTCAAACGTAACAATTCCAGAATGTTCAGCTTCTATTTTAGAACATATTACATCACAATTCCAGAATGTTAAGTTTCTATTTTAGAACACATAACGTTAAAATTAGGGAATGTTCAGATTCTATTTTAGAACACGACGTTAACATTTCAAAATGTTCAGCTTCTATTTTAGAACACATAACGTTAAAATTCCGGAATATTCATCTTCTATTTTAGAACATATAACGTAACAATTCCAGAATGTTCAGCTTCTATTTTAGAACACGACGTTAACATTTCAAAATGTTCAGCTTCTATTTTAGAAGACAACATTAAAATTTCAGAATGTTCAGCTTCTATTTTAGAACATAAAACGTAACAATTCCAGAATGTTCAGCTTCTATTTCAGAACCTATAACGTAACAATTCCGGAATGTTACGCTTCTATTTTAGAAGACAACATTAAAATTTCAGACTGTTCAGCTTCTATTTTAGAACATATAACGTTACAATTTCAGAATGTTCAACTTCTGTTTTAGAACGTCAAACGTAACAATTCCAGAATGTTCAGCTTCTATTTTAGAACATATTACATCACAATTCCAGAATGTTAAGTTTCTATTTTAGAACACATAACGTTAAAATTCCGGAATATTCATCTTCTATTTTAGAACATATAACGTACCCATTACAGAATGTTCAGCTTCTATTTTAGAACATGATGTTAACATTTCCAAATGTTCAGTTTCTATTTTAGAACATATTAAATAACAATTCCAGAATGTTCAGCTTCTATTTTAGAACATATAACGTTAAAAATCTTTGATGTTACGCTTCTATTTTAGAAGACAACATTAAAATTTCAGAATGTTCAGCTTCTATTTTAGAACATAAAACGTAACAATTCCAGAATGTTCAGCTTCTATTTCAGAACCTATAACGTAACAATTCCGGAATGTTACGCTTCTATTTTAGAAGACAACGTTAAAATTTCAGACTGTTCAGCTTCTATTTTAGAACATATAACGTTACAATTTCAGAATGTTCAACTTCTGTTTTAGAACGTCAAACGTAACAATTCCAGAATGTTCAGCTTCTATTTTAGAACATATTACATCACAATTCCAGAATGTTAAGTTTCTATTTTAGAACACATAACGTTAAAATTCCGGAATATTCATCTTCTATTTTAGAACATATAACGTACCCATTACAGAATGTTCAGCTTCTATTTTAGAACACGATGTTAACATTTCCAAATGTTCAGTTTCTATTTTAGAACATATTAAATAACAATTCCAGAATGTTCAGCTTCTATTTTAGAACATATAACGTTAAAAATCTTTGATGTTACGCTTCTATTTTAGAAGACAACATTAAAATTTCAGAATGTTCAGCTTCTATTTTAGAACATAAAACGTAACAATTCCAGAATGTTCAGCTTCTATTTCAGAACCTATAACGTAACAATTCCGAAATGTTACGCTTCTATTTTAGAAGACAACGTTAAAATTTCAGACTGTTCAGCTTCTATTTTAGAACATATAACGTTACAATTTCAGAATGTTCAGCTTCTGTTTTAGAACGTCAAACGTAACAATTCCAGAATGTTCAGCTTCTATTTTAGAACATATTACATCACAATTCCAGAATGTTAAGTTTCTATTTTAGAACACATAACGTTAAAATTCCGGAATATTCATCTTCTATTTTAGAACATATAACGTACCCATTACAGAATGTTCAGCTTCTATTTTAGAACACGATGTTAACATTTCCAAATGTTCAGATTCTATTTTAGAACATATTAAATAACAATTCCAGAATGTTCAGCTTCTATTTTAGAACATATAACGTTAAAAATCTTTGATGTTACGCTTCTATTTTAGAAGACAACGTTAAAATTTCATATTTTTTCAGCTTCTATTTTAGAACGTATAACGTTACAATTTCGGAATGTTCAGCTTCTGTTTTAGAACACGATGTTAACATTCCGAAATGTTCAGATTCTATTTTAGAACGTATTACATAACAATTCCAGAATGTTCAGCTTTTGTTTTAGAACACATGACATTAAAATTCAGGAATTTTCAGCTTCTATTTTAGAACACATAACGTTAAAATTCCAGAATATTCATCTTCTATTTTAGAACATACATAGTAACAATTCCAGAATGTTCAGCTTCTATTTTAGAACACGACGTTAACATTTCGAAATGTTCAGATTCTATTTTAGAACACATGACATTAAAATTCTGAAATGTTCAGCTTCTATTTTAGAACATACAACGTAAAAATTCCAGAATGTTCAGCTTCTATTTTAGAACACATGACATTAAAATTCCGGAATGTTTAGCTTCTATTTTAGAACATACAACGTACAATTCCAGAATGTTCAGCTTCTATTTTAGAACAAAAAACGTACAATTCCGGAATGTTCAGCTTGTATTTTAAAACACTTAACGTTACAATTACGGAATGTTCAGATTCTATTTCAGAACACATGACATTAAAATTCCAGAATGTTCAGCTTCTATTTTAGAACATATAACGTTAAAATTCTGGAATGTTAAGCTTCTATTTTAGAAGACAACGTTAAAATTTCAGAATGTTCAGCTTCTATTTGAGAACATATAACATAACAATTCCAGAATGTTCAGCTTCATTTTTAGAACATATAATGTTACAATTAGGGAATGTTCAGCTTCTATTTTAGAACATATAACATTACAATTCCGGAATGTTCAGCTTCTATTTTAGAACATATTACATAACATTTCCAGAATGTTCAGCTTCTGTTTTAGAACACATGACATTAAAATTCCGGAATATTCATCTTCTATTTTAGAACATACAACGTACAATTCCCGAATGTTCAGCTTGTATTTTAGAAGACAATGTTAAAATTTCAGAATGTTCAGCTTCTATTTTAGAACATATAATGTTTAAATTTCAGAACGTTCAGCTTTTATTTTTTTATTTTTTATTTTAGGACATTTTAGGACGAAACTATTGTAGAATGTTCAACTTCCACTTTAGAACACATGACATTAAAATTGCGGAATGTTCAGCTTCTATTTTGGAACACATAACGTTAAAATTCCGGAATGTTCAGCTTCTATTTTAGAACATATAACATAACAATTCCAGAATGTTCAGCTTCTGTTTTAGAACACATGACATTAAAATTGCGGAATGTTCAGCTTCTATTTTAGAACATATAACATGACAATTCCAGAAAGTTCAGCTTCTGTTTTAGAACATATAACGTTACAATTAGGGAATGTTCAGATTCTATTTTAGAACACGACGTTAACATTTCAAAATGTTCAGCTTCTATTTTAGAACATAAAACGTAAAAATTCCAGAATGTTCAGCTTCTATTTTAGAACACATGACATTAAAATTCCGGAATGTTCAGCTTCTATTTTAGAACATATAACGTACAATTCCAGAATGTTCAGGTTCTATTTTAGAACATAAAACGTACAATTCCCGAATGTTCAGCTTCTATTTTAGAACATACAACGTACAATTCCAGAATGTTCAGCTTCTATTTTAGAACATATAACGTTAAAATTCTGGAATGTTAAGCTTCTATTTTAGAAGACAACGTTAAAATTTCAGAATGTTCAGCTTCTATTTGAGAACATAAAACGTAACAATTCCGGAATGTTAAGCTTCTATTTTAGAAGACAACGTTAAAATTTCAGAATGTTCAGCTTCTATTTTAGAACATATAACGAAACAATTGCAGAATGTTGAGCTTCTATTTTAGAACATATAACGTTACTATTAGGGAATGTTCAGCTTCTATTTTAGAACACATAAAGTTAAAATTCCGGAATGTTCAGCTTCTATTTTAGAACATATAACATAACAATTCCAGAATGTTCTGCTTCTGTTTTAGAACATATAACGTTACTATTAGGGAATGTTCAGCTTCTATTTTAGAACATATAAAGTTACAATTCGGGAATGTTCAGCTTCTATTTTAGAACATATTACATAACAATTCCAGAATGTTCTGCGTCTGTTTTAGAACATATAACGTTACAATTAGGGATTGTTCAGCTTCTATTTTAGAACATATTACATACCAATTCCAGAATGTTCAGCTTCTGTTTTAGAACACATGACATAACAATTCCAGAATGTGCAGCTTCTTTTTTACAACATATAACGTTAGAATTTCAGAATGTTCAGCTTTTGTTTTAGAACATATAACATGACAATTCCAGAATGTTCAGCTTCTGTTTTAGAACATATAACGTTACAATTTGGGAATGTTCAGATTCTATTTTAGAACACGAAGTTAACATTTCAAAATGTTCAGATTCTATTTTAGAACACATGACATTAAAATTCTGAAATGTTCAGCTTCTATTTTAGAACACATGACATTAAAATTCTGAAATGTTCAGCTTCTATTTTAGAACATACAACGTACAATTCCTGAATGTTCAGCTTGTATTTTATAACACTTAACGTTACAATTACGGAATGTTCAGATTCTATTTCAGAACACATGACATTAAAATTCCAGAATGTTCAGCTTCTATTTTAGAACATATAACGTTAAAATTCTGGAATGTTAAGCTTCTATTTTAGAAGACAACGTTAAAATTTCAGAATGTTCAGCTTCTATTTTAGAACATAAAACGTAACAATTTCAGAATGTTCAGCTTCTATTTTAGAACATATAATGAAACAATTGCAGAATGTTAAGCTTCTATTTTAGAAAACATGACATTAAAATTGCGGAATGTTCAGCTTCTATTTTAGAACACATAACGTTAAAATTCCGGAATATTCATCTTCAATTTTAGAACATATAATGTAACAATTCCAGAATGTTCAGCTTCTATTTTAGAACACGACGTTAACATTTCAAAATGTTCAGCTTCTATTTTAGAACATACAACGTACAATTCCAGAATGTTCAGCTTCTATTTTACAACATATAACGTTAGAATTTCAGAATGTTCAGCTTTTGTTTTAGAACATATAACGTAACAATTGCAGAATGTTCAGCTTCTATTTTAGAACATATAACATGACAATTCCAGAATGTTCAGCTTCTGTTTTAGAACATATAACGTTAGAATTTCAGAATGTTCAGCTTTTGTTTTAGAACATATAACGTTACAATTAGGGAATGTTCAGCTTCTATTTTAGAACATATTACATAACAATTCCAGAATGTTCTGCTTCTGTTTTAGAACATATAACGTTACTATTAGGGAATGTTCAGCTTCTATTTCAGAACATATAACGTTACAATTCAGGGAATGTTCAGCTTCTATTTTAGAACATATTACATAACAATTCCAGAATGTTCTGCTTCTGTTTTAGAACATATAACGTTACAATTAGGGAATGTTCAGCTTCTATTTTAGAACATATTACATACCAATTCCAGAATGTTCAGCTTCTGTTTTAGAACACATGACATAACAATTCCAGAATGTTCAGCTTCTGTTTTAGAACACATGACATAAAAATTCGGGAATGTTCAGCTTCTATTTTAGAACACATAACGATAAAATTCTGGAATATTCATCTTCTATTTTAGAACATATAACGTAACAATTCCAGAATGTTCAGCTTCTATTTACAACATATAACGTTAGAATTTCAGAATGTTCAGCTTTTGTTTTAGAACATATAACGTAACAATTGCTGAATGTTCAGCTTCTATTTTAAGACACATGACATTGGAATTGCGGAATGTTCAGCTCCTATTTTGGAACACATAACATTAAAATTCCGGAATGTTCAGCTTCTATTTTAGAACATATAACATGACAATTCCAGAATGTTCAGCTTCTGTTTTAGAACATATAACGTTACAATTAGGGAATGTTCAGATTCTATTTTAGAACACGACGTTAACATTTCAAAATGTTCAGCTTCTATTTTAGAACACATGACATTAAAATTCCGGAATGTTCAGCTTCTATTTTAGAACATACAACGTACAATTCCAGAATGTTCAGCTTCTATTTTAGAAAACTTAACGTTACAATTACGGAATGTTAAGATTCTATTTCAGAACACATAACATTAAAATTCCAGAATGTTCAGCTTCTATTTTAGAACATATAACATGACAATTCCAGAATGTTCAGCTTCTGTTTTAGAACATATAACGTTACAATTAGGGAATGTTCAGATTCTATTTTAGAACACGACGTTAACATTTCAAAATGTTCAGCTTCTATTTTAGAACACATAACGTTAAAATTCCGGAATATTCATCTTCTATTTTAGAACATATAACGTAACAATTCCAGAATGTTCAGCTTCTATTTTAGAACACGACGTTAACATTTCAAAATGTTCAGCTTCTATTTTAGAAGACAACATTAAAATTTCAGAATGTTCAGCTTCTATTTTAGAACATAAAACGTAACAATTCCAGAATGTTCAGCTTCTATTTCAGAACCTATAACGTAACAATTCCGGAATGTTACGCTTCTATTTTAGAAGACAACATTAAAATTTCAGACTGTTCAGCTTCTATTTTAGAACATATAACGTTACAATTTCAGAATGTTCAACTTCTGTTTTAGAACGTCAAACGTAACAATTCCAGAATGTTCAGCTTCTATTTTAGAACATATTACATCACAATTCCAGAATGTTAAGTTTCTATTTTAGAACACATAACGTTAAAATTCCGGAATATTCATCTTCTATTTTAGAACATATAACGTACCCATTACAGAATGTTCAGCTTCTATTTTAGAACACGATGTTAACATTTCCAAATGTTCAGTTTCTATTTTAGAACATATTAAATAACAATTCCAGAATGTTCAGCTTCTATTTTAGAACATATAACGTTAAAAATCTTTGATGTTACGCTTCTATTTTAGAAGACAACATTAAAATTTCAGAATGTTCAGCTTCTATTTTAGAACATAAAACGTAACAATTCCAGAATGTTCAGCTTCTATTTCAGAACCTATAACGTAACAATTCCGGAATGTTACGCTTCTATTTTAGAAGACAACGTTAAAATTTCAGACTGTTCAGCTTCTATTTTAGAACATATAACGTTACAATTTCAGAATGTTCAACTTCTGTTTTAGAACGTCAAACGTAACAATTCCAGAATGTTCAGCTTCTATTTTAGAACATATTACATCACAATTCCAGAATGTTAAGTTTCTATTTTAGAACACATAACGTTAAAATTCCGGAATATTCATCTTCTATTTTAGAACATATAACGTACCCATTACAGAATGTTCAGCTTCTATTTTAGAACACGATGTTAACATTTCCAAATGTTCAGTTTCTATTTTAGAACATATTAAATAACAATTCCAGAATGTTCAGCTTCTATTTTAGAACATATAACGTTAAAAATCTTTGATGTTACGCTTCTATTTTAGAAGACAACATTAAAATTTCAGAATGTTCAGCTTCTATTTTAGAACATAAAACGTAACAATTCCAGAATGTTCAGCTTCTATTTCAGAACCTATAACGTAACAATTCCGAAATGTTACGCTTCTATTTTAGAAGACAACGTTAAAATTTCAGACTGTTCAGCTTCTATTTTAGAACATATAACGTTACAATTTCAGAATGTTCAGCTTCTGTTTTAGAACGTCAAACGTAACAATTCCAGAATGTTCAGCTTCTATTTTAGAACATATTACATCACAATTCCAGAATGTTAAGTTTCTATTTTAGAACACATAACGTTAAAATTCCGGAATATTCATCTTCTATTTTAGAACATATAACGTACCCATTACAGAATGTTCAGCTTCTATTTTAGAACACGATGTTAACATTTCCAAATGTTGAGATTCTATTTTAGAACATATTAAATAACAATTCCAGAATGTTCAGCTTCTATTTTAGAACATATAACGTTAAAAATCTTTGATGTTACGCTTCTATTTTATAAGACAACGTTAAAATTTCATATTTTTTCAGCTTCTATTTTAGAACGTATAACGTTACAATTTCGGAATGTTCAGCTTCTGTTTTAGAACACGATGTTAACATTCCGAAATGTTCAGATTCTATTTTAGAACGTATTACATAACAATTCCAGAATGTTCAGCTTTTGTTTTAGAACACATGACATTAAAATTCAGGAATTTTCAGCTTCTATTTTAGAACACATAACGTTAAAATTCCGGAATATTCATCTTCTATTTTAGAACATACATAGTAACAATTCCAGAATGTTCAGCTTCTATTTTAGAACACGACGTTAACATTTCGAAATGTTCAGATTCTATTTTAGAACACATGACATTAAAATTCTGAAATGTTCAGCTTCTATTTTAGAACATACAACGTAAAAATTCCAGAATGTTCAGCTTCTATTTTAGAACACATGACATTAAAATTCCGGAATGTTTAGCTTCTATTTTAGAACATACAACGTACAATTCCAGAATGTTCAGCTTCTATTTTAGAACAAAAAACGTACAATTCCGGAATGTTCAGCTTGTATTTTAAAACACTTAACGTTACAATTACGGAATGTTCAGATTCTATTTCAGAACACATGACATTAAAATTCCAGAATGTTCAGCTTCTATTTTAGAACATATAACGTTAAAATTCTGGAATGTTAAGCTTCTATTTTAGAAGACAACGTTAAAATTTCAGAATGTTCAGCTTCTATTTGAGAACATATAACATAACAATTCCAGAATGTTCAGCTTCATTTTTAGAACATATAATGTTACAATTAGGGAATGTTCAGCTTCTATTTTAGAACATATAACATTACAATTCCGGAATGTTCAGCTTCTATTTTAGAACATATTACATAACATTTCCAGAATGTTCAGCTTCTGTTTTAGAACACATGACATTAAAATTCCGGAATATTCATCTTCTATTTTAGAACATACAACGTACAATTCCCGAATGTTCAGCTTGTATTTTAGAAGACAATGTTAAAATTTCAGAATGTTCAGCTTCTATTTTAGAACATATAATGTTTAAATTTCAGAACGTTCAGCTTTTATTTTTTTATTTTTTATTTTAGGACATTTTAGGACGAAACTATTGTAGAATGTTCAACTTCCACTTTAGAACACATGACATTAAAATTGCGGAATGTTCAGCTTCTATTTTGGAACACATAACGTTAAAATTCCGGAATGTTCAGCTTCTATTTTAGAACATATTACATCACAATTCCAGAATGTTAAGTTTCTATTTTAGAACACATAACGTTAAAATTCCGGAATATTCATCTTCTATTTTAGAACATATAACGTACCCATTACAGAATGTTCAGCTTCTATTTTAGAACACGATGTTAACATTTCCAAATGTTCAGATTCTATTTTAGAACATATTAAATAACAATTCCAGAATGTTCAGCTTCTATTTTAGAACATATAACGTTAAAAATCTTTGATGTTACGCTTCTATTTTAGAAGACAACGTTAAAATTTCATATTTTTTCAGCTTCTATTTTAGAACGTATAACGTTACAATTTCGGAATGTTCAGCTTCTGTTTTAGAACACGATGTTAACATTCCGAAATGTTCAGATTCTATTTTAGAACGTATTACATAACAATTCCAGAATGTTCAGCTTTTGTTTTAGAACACATGACATTAAAATTCAGGAATTTTCAGCTTCTATTTTAGAACACATAACGTTAAAATTCCGGAATATTCATCTTCTATTTTAGAACATACATAGTAACAATTCCAGAATGTTCAGCTTCTATTTTAGAACACGACGTTAACATTTCGAAATGTTCAGATTCTATTTTAGAACACATGACATTAAAATTCTGAAATGTTCAGCTTCTATTTTAGAACATACAACGTAAAAATTCCAGAATGTTCAGCTTCTATTTTAGAACACATGACATTAAAATTCCGGAATGTTTAGCTTCTATTTTAGAACATACAACGTACAATTCCAGAATGTTCAGCTTCTATTTTAGAACAAAAAACGTACAATTCCGGAATGTTCAGCTTGTATTTTAAAACACTTAACGTTACAATTACGGAATGTTCAGATTCTATTTCAGAACACATGACATTAAAATTCCAGAATGTTCAGCTTCTATTTTAGAACATATAACGTTAAAATTCTGGAATGTTAAGCTTCTATTTTAGAAGACAACGTTAAAATTTCAGAATGTTCAGCTTCTATTTGAGAACATATAACATAACAATTCCAGAATGTTCAGCTTCATTTTTAGAACATATAATGTTACAATTAGGGAATGTTCAGCTTCTATTTTAGAACATATAACATTACAATTCCGGAATGTTCAGCTTCTATTTTAGAACATATTACATAACATTTCCAGAATGTTCAGCTTCTGTTTTAGAACACATGACATTAAAATTCCGGAATATTCATCTTCTATTTTAGAACATACAACGTACAATTCCCGAATGTTCAGCTTGTATTTTAGAAGACAATGTTAAAATTTCAGAATGTTCAGCTTCTATTTTAGAACATATAATGTTTAAATTTCAGAACGTTCAGCTTTTATTTTTTTATTTTTTATTTTAGGACATTTTAGGACGAAACTATTGTAGAATGTTCAACTTCCACTTTAGAACACATGACATTAAAATTGCGGAATGTTCAGCTTCTATTTTAGAACATATAACGTTAAAATTCTGGAATGTTAAGCTTCTATTTTAGAAGACAACGTTAAAATTTCAGAATGTTCAGCTTCTATTTGAGAACATATAACGTAACAATTCCGGAATGTTAAGCTTCTATTTTAGAAGACAACGTTAAAATTTCAGAATGTTCAGCTTCTATTTTAGAACATATAACGAAACAATTGCAGAATGTTGAGCTTCTATTTTAGAACATATAACGTTACTATTAGGGAATGTTCAGCTTCTATTTTAGAACACATAAAGTTAAAATTCCGGAATGTTCAGCTTCTATTTTAGAACATATAACATAACAATTCCAGAATGTTCTGCTTCTGTTTTAGAACATATAACTTTACTATTAGGGAATGTTCAGCTTCTATTTTAGAACATATAAAGTTACAATTCGGGAATGTTCAGCTTCTATTTTAGAACATATTACATAACAATTCCAGAATGTTCTGCGTCTGTTTTAGAACATATAACGTTACAATTAGGGAATGTTCAGCTTCTATTTTAGAACATATTACATACCAATTCCAGAATGTTCAGCTTCTGTTTTAGAACACATGACATAACAATTCCAGAATGTGCAGCTTCTTTTTTACAACATATAACGCTAGAATTTCAGAATGTTCAGCTTTTGTTTTAGAACATATAACATGACAATTCCAGAATGTTCAGCTTCTGTTTTAGAACATATAACGTTACAATTTGGGAATGTTCAGATTCTATTTTAGAACACGAAGTTAACATTTCAAAATGTTCAGATTCTATTTTAGAACACATGACATTAAAATTCTGAAATGTTCAGCTTCTATTTTAGAACACATGACATTAAAATTCTGAAATGTTCAGCTTCTATTTTAGAACATACAACGTACAATTCCTGAATGTTCAGCTTGTATTTTATAACACTTAACGTTACAATTACGGAATGTTCAGATTCTATTTCAGAACACATGACATTAAAATTCCAGAATGTTCAGCTTCTATTTTAGAACATATAACGTTAAAATTCTGGAATGTTAAGCTTCTATTTTAGAAGACAACGTTAAAATTTCAGAATGTTCAGCTTCTATTTTAGAACATAAAACGTAACAATTTCAGAATGTTCAGCTTCTATTTTAGAACATATAATGAAACAATTGCAGAATGTTAAGCTTCTATTTTAGAAAACATGACATTAAAATTGCGGAATGTTCAGCTTCTATTTTAGAACACATAACGTTAAAATTCCGGAATATTCATCTTCAATTTTAGAACATATAATGTAACAATTCCAGAATGTTCAGCTTCTATTTTAGAACACGACGTTAACATTTCAAAATGTTCAGCTTCTATTTTAGAACATACAACGTACAATTCCAGAATGTTCAGCTTCTATTTTACAACATATAACGTTAGAATTTCAGAATGTTCAGCTTTTGTTTTAGAACATATAACGTAACAATTGCAGAATGTTCAGCTTCTATTTTAGAACATATAACATGACAATTCCAGAATGTTCAGCTTCTGTTTTAGAACATATAACGTTAGAATTTCAGAATGTTCAGCTTTTGTTTTAGAACATATAACGTTACAATTAGGGAATGTTCAGCTTCTATTTTAGAACATATTACATAACAATTCCAGAATGTTCTGCTTCTGTTTTAGAACATATAACGTTACTATTAGGGAATGTTCAGCTTCTATTTCAGAACATATAACGTTACAATTCAGGGAATGTTCAGCTTCTATTTTAGAACATATTACATAACAATTCCAGAATGTTCTGCTTCTGTTTTAGAACATATAACGTTACAATTAGGGAATGTTCAGCTTCTATTTTAGAACATATTACATACCAATTCCAGAATGTTCAGCTTCTGTTTTAGAACACATGACATAACAATTCCAGAATGTTCAGCTTCTGTTTTAGAACACATGACATAAAAATTCGGGAATGTTCAGCTTCTATTTTAGAACACATAACGATAAAATTCTGGAATATTCATCTTCTATTTTAGAACATATAACGTAACAATTCCAGAATGTTCAGCTTCTATTTACAACATATAACGTTAGAATTTCAGAATGTTCAGCTTTTGTTTTAGAACATATAACGTAACAATTGCAGAATGTTCAGCTTCTATTTTAAGACACATGACATTGGAATTGCGGAATGTTCAGCTCCTATTTTGGAACGCATAACATTAAAATTCCGGAATGTTCAGCTTCTATTTTAGAACATATAACATGACAATTCCAGAATGTTCAGCTTCTGTTTTAGAACATATAACGTTACAATTAGGGAATGTTCAGATTCTATTTTAGAACACGACGTTAACATTTCAAAATGTTCAGCTTCTATTTTAGAACACATGACATTAAAATTCCGGAATGTTCAGCTTCTATTTTAGAACATACAACGTACAATTCCAGAATGTTCAGCTTCTATTTTAGAACATACAACGTACAATTCCCGAATGTTCAGCTTGTATTTTAGAAAACTTAACGTTACAATTACGGAATGTTAAGATTCTATTTCAGAACACATAACATTAAAATTCCAGAATGTTCAGCTTCTATTTTAGAACATATAACATGACAATTCCAGAATGTTCAGCTTCTGTTTTAGAACATATAACGTTACAATTAGGGAATGTTCAGATTCTATTTTAGAACACGACGTTAACATTTCAAAATGTTCAGCTTCTATTTTAGAACATATTACATCACAATTCCAGAATGTTAAGTTTCTATTTTAGAACACATAACGTTAAAATTCCGGAATATTCATCTTCTATTTTAGAACATATAACGTACCCATTACAGAATGTTCAGCTTCTATTTTAGAACACGATGTTAACATTTCCAAATGTTCAGTTTCTATTTTAGAACATATTAAATAACAATTCCAGAATGTTCAGCTTCTATTTTAGAACATATAACGTTAAAAATCTTTGATGTTACGCTTCTATTTTAGAAGACAACATTAAAATTTCAGAATGTTCAGCTTCTATTTTAGAACATAAAACGTAACAATTCCAGAATGTTCAGCTTCTATTTCAGAACCTATAACGTAACAATTCCGAAATGTTACGCTTCTATTTTAGAAGACAACGTTAAAATTTCAGACTGTTCAGCTTCTATTTTAGAACATATAACGTTACAATTTCAGAATGTTCAGCTTCTGTTTTAGAACGTCAAACGTAACAATTCCAGAATGTTCAGCTTCTATTTTAGAACATATTACATCACAATTCCAGAATGTTAAGTTTCTATTTTAGAACACATAACGTTAAAATTCCGGAATATTCATCTTCTATTTTAGAACATATAACGTACCCATTACAGAATGTTCAGCTTCTATTTTAGAACACGATGTTAACATTTCCAAATGTTGAGATTCTATTTTAGAACATATTAAATAACAATTCCAGAATGTTCAGCTTCTATTTTAGAACATATAACGTTAAAAATCTTTGATGTTACGCTTCTATTTTAGAAGACAACGTTAAAATTTCATATTTTTTCAGCTTCTATTTTAGAACGTATAACGTTACAATTTCGGAATGTTCAGCTTCTGTTTTAGAACACGATGTTAACATTCCGAAATGTTCAGATTCTATTTTAGAACGTATTACATAACAATTCCAGAATGTTCAGCTTTTGTTTTAGAACACATGACATTAAAATTCAGGAATTTTCAGCTTCTATTTTAGAACACATAACGTTAAAATTCCGGAATATTCATCTTCTATTTTAGAACATACATAGTAACAATTCCAGAATGTTCAGCTTCTATTTTAGAACACGACGTTAACATTTCGAAATGTTCAGATTCTATTTTAGAACACATGACATTAAAATTCTGAAATGTTCAGCTTCTATTTTAGAACATACAACGTAAAAATTCCAGAATGTTCAGCTTCTATTTTAGAACACATGACATTAAAATTCCGGAATGTTTAGCTTCTATTTTAGAACATACAACGTACAATTCCAGAATGTTCAGCTTCTATTTTAGAACAAAAAACGTACAATTCCGGAATGTTCAGCTTGTATTTTAAAACACTTAACGTTACAATTACGGAATGTTCAGATTCTATTTCAGAACACATGACATTAAAATTCCAGAATGTTCAGCTTCTATTTTAGAACATATAACGTTAAAATTCTGGAATGTTAAGCTTCTATTTTAGAAGACAACGTTAAAATTTCAGAATGTTCAGCTTCTATTTGAGAACATATAACATAACAATTCCAGAATGTTCAGCTTCATTTTTAGAACATATAATGTTACAATTAGGGAATGTTCAGCTTCTATTTTAGAACATATAACATTACAATTCCGGAATGTTCAGCTTCTATTTTAGAACATATTACATAACATTTCCAGAATGTTCAGCTTCTGTTTTAGAACACATGACATTAAAATTCCGGAATATTCATCTTCTATTTTAGAACATACAACGTACAATTCCCGAATGTTCAGCTTGTATTTTAGAAGACAATGTTAAAATTTCAGAATGTTCAGCTTCTATTTTAGAACATATAATGTTTAAATTTCAGAACGTTCAGCTTTTTTATTTTTTTATTTTTTATTTTAGGACATTTTAGGACGAAACTATTGTAGAATGTTCAACTTCCACTTTAGAACACATGACATTAAAATTGCGGAATGTTCAGCTTCTATTTTAGAACATATAACGTTAAAATTCTGGAATGTTAAGCTTCTATTTTAGAAGACAACGTTAAAATTTCAGAATGTTCAGCTTCTATTTGAGAACATATAACGTAACAATTCCGGAATGTTAAGCTTCTATTTTAGAAGACAACGTTAAAATTTCAGAATGTTCAGCTTCTATTTTAGAACATATAACGAAACAATTGCAGAATGTTGAGCTTCTATTTTAGAACATATAACGTTACTATTAGGGAATGTTCAGCTTCTATTTTAGAACACATAAAGTTAAAATTCCGGAATGTTCAGCTTCTATTTTAGAACATATAACATAACAATTCCAGAATGTTCTGCTTCTGTTTTAGAACATATAACTTTACTATTAGGGAATGTTCAGCTTCTATTTTAGAACATATAAAGTTACAATTCGGGAATGTTCAGCTTCTATTTTAGAACATATTACATAACAATTCCAGAATGTTCTGCGTCTGTTTTAGAACATATAACGTTACAATTAGGGAATGTTCAGCTTCTATTTTAGAACATATTACATACCAATTCCAGAATGTTCAGCTTCTGTTTTAGAACACATGACATAACAATTCCAGAATGTGCAGCTTCTTTTTTACAACATATAACGTTAGAATTTCAGAATGTTCAGCTTTTGTTTTAGAACATATAACATGACAATTCCAGAATGTTCAGCTTCTGTTTTAGAACATATAACGTTACAATTTGGGAATGTTCAGATTCTATTTTAGAACACGAAGTTAACATTTCAAAATGTTCAGATTCTATTTTAGAACACATGACATTAAAATTCTGAAATGTTCAGCTTCTATTTTAGAACACATGACATTAAAATTCTGAAATGTTCAGCTTCTATTTTAGAACATACAACGTACAATTCCTGAATGTTCAGCTTGTATTTTATAACACTTAACGTTACAATTACGGAATGTTCAGATTCTATTTCAGAACACATGACATTAAAATTCCAGAATGTTCAGCTTCTATTTTAGAACATATAACGTTAAAATTCTGGAATGTTAAGCTTCTATTTTAGAAGACAACGTTAAAATTTCAGAATGTTCAGCTTCTATTTTAGAACATAAAACGTAACAATTTCAGAATGTTCAGCTTCTATTTTAGAACATATAATGAAACAATTGCAGAATGTTAAGCTTCTATTTTAGAAAACATGACATTAAAATTGCGGAATGTTCAGCTTCTATTTTAGAACACATAACGTTAAAATTCCGGAATATTCATCTTCAATTTTAGAACATATAATGTAACAATTCCAGAATGTTCAGCTTCTATTTTAGAACACGACGTTAACATTTCAAAATGTTCAGCTTCTATTTTAGAACATACAACGTACAATTCCAGAATGTTCAGCTTCTATTTTACAACATATAACGTTAGAATTTCAGAATGTTCAGCTTTTGTTTTAGAACATATAACGTAACAATTGCAGAATGTTCAGCTTCTATTTTAGAACATATAACATGACAATTCCAGAATGTTCAGCTTCTGTTTTAGAACATATAACGTTAGAATTTCAGAATGTTCAGCTTTTGTTTTAGAACATATAACGTTACAATTAGGGAATGTTCAGCTTCTATTTTAGAACATATTACATAACAATTCCAGAATGTTCTGCTTCTGTTTTAGAACATATAACGTTACTATTAGGGAATGTTCAGCTTCTATTTCAGAACATATAACGTTACAATTCAGGGAATGTTCAGCTTCTATTTTAGAACATATTACATAACAATTCCAGAATGTTCTGCTTCTGTTTTAGAACATATAACGTTACAATTAGGGAATGTTCAGCTTCTATTTTAGAACATATTACATACCAATTCCAGAATGTTCAGCTTCTGTTTTAGAACACATGACATAACAATTCCAGAATGTTCAGCTTCTGTTTTAGAACACATGACATAAAAATTCGGGAATGTTCAGCTTCTATTTTAGAACACATAACGATAAAATTCTGGAATATTCATCTTCTATTTTAGAACATATAACGTAACAATTCCAGAATGTTCAGCTTCTATTTACAACATATAACGTTAGAATTTCAGAATGTTCAGCTTTTGTTTTAGAACATATAACGTAACAATTGCAGAATGTTCAGCTTCTATTTTAAGACACATGACATTGGAATTGCGGAATGTTCAGCTCCTATTTTGGAACGCATAACATTAAAATTCCGGAATGTTCAGCTTCTATTTTAGAACATATAACATGACAATTCCAGAATGTTCAGCTTCTGTTTTAGAACATATAACGTTACAATTAGGGAATGTTCAGATTCTATTTTAGAACACGACGTTAACATTTCAAAATGTTCAGCTTCTATTTTAGAACACATGACATTAAAATTCCGGAATGTTCAGCTTCTATTTTAGAACATACAACGTACAATTCCAGAATGTTCAGCTTCTATTTTAGAACATACAACGTACAATTCCCGAATGTTCAGCTTGTATTTTAGAAAACTTAACGTTACAATTACGGAATGTTAAGATTCTATTTCAGAACACATAACATTAAAATTCCAGAATGTTCAGCTTCTATTTTAGAACATATAACATGACAATTCCAGAATGTTCAGCTTCTGTTTTAGAACATATAACGTTACAATTAGGGAATGTTCAGATTCTATTTTAGAACACGACGTTAACATTTCAAAATGTTCAGCTTCTATTTTAGAACACATAACGTTAAAATTCCGGAATATTCATCTTCTATTTTAGAACATATAACGTAACAATTCCAGAATGTTCAGCTTCTATTTTAGAACACGACGTTAACATTTCAAAATGTTCAGCTTCTATTTTAGAAGACAACATTAAAATTTCAGAATGTTCAGCTTCTATTTTAGAACATAAAACGTAACAATTCCAGAATGTTCAGCTTCTATTTCAGAACCTATAACGTAACAATTCCGGAATGTTACGCTTCTATTTTAGAAGACAACATTAAAATTTCAGACTGTTCAGCTTCTATTTTAGAACATATAACGTTACAATTTCAGAATGTTCAACTTCTGTTTTAGAACGTCAAACGTAACAATTCCAGAATGTTCAGCTTCTATTTTAGAACATATTACATCACAATTCCAGAATGTTAAGTTTCTATTTTAGAACACATAACGTTAAAATTCCGGAATATTCATCTTCTATTTTAGAACATATAACGTACCCATTACAGAATGTTCAGCTTCTATTTTAGAACACGATGTTAACATTTCCAAATGTTCAGTTTCTATTTTAGAACATATTAAATAACAATTCCAGAATGTTCAGCTTCTATTTTAGAACATATAACGTTAAAAATCTTTGATGTTACGCTTCTATTTTAGAAGACAACATTAAAATTTCAGAATGTTCAGCTTCTATTTTAGAACATAAAACGTAACAATTCCAGAATGTTCAGCTTCTATTTCAGAACCTATAACGTAACAATTCCGGAATGTTACGCTTCTATTTTAGAAGACAACGTTAAAATTTCAGACTGTTCAGCTTCTATTTTAGAACATATAACGTTACAATTTCAGAATGTTCAACTTCTGTTTTAGAACGTCAAACGTAACAATTCCAGAATGTTCAGCTTCTATTTTAGAACATATTACATCACAATTCCAGAATGTTAAGTTTCTATTTTAGAACACATAACGTTAAAATTCCGGAATATTCATCTTCTATTTTAGAACATATAACGTACCCATTACAGAATGTTCAGCTTCTATTTTAGAACACGATGTTAACATTTCCAAATGTTCAGTTTCTATTTTAGAACATATTAAATAACAATTCCAGAATGTTCAGCTTCTATTTTAGAACATATAACGTTAAAAATCTTTGATGTTACGCTTCTATTTTAGAAGACAACATTAAAATTTCAGAATGTTCAGCTTCTATTTTAGAACATAAAACGTAACAATTCCAGAATGTTCAGCTTCTATTTCAGAACCTATAACGTAACAATTCCGAAATGTTACGCTTCTATTTTAGAAGACAACGTTAAAATTTCAGACTGTTCAGCTTCTATTTTAGAACATATAACGTTACAATTTCAGAATGTTCAGCTTCTGTTTTAGAACGTCAAACGTAACAATTCCAGAATGTTCAGCTTCTATTTTAGAACATATTACATCACAATTCCAGAATGTTAAGTTTCTATTTTAGAACACATAACGTTAAAATTCCGGAATATTCATCTTCTATTTTAGAACATATAACGTACCCATTACAGAATGTTCAGCTTCTATTTTAGAACACGATGTTAACATTTCCAAATGTTCAGATTCTATTTTAGAACATATTAAATAACAATTCCAGAATGTTCAGCTTCTATTTTAGAACATATAACGTTAAAAATCTTTGATGTTACGCTTCTATTTTAGAAGACAACGTTAAAATTTCAGATTTTTTTCAGCTTCTATTTTAGAACGTATAACGTTACAATTTCGGAATGTTCAGCTTCTGTTTTAGAACACGATGTTAACATTCCGAAATGTTCAGATTCTATTTTAGAACGTATTACATAACAATTCCAGAATGTTCAGCTTTTGTTTTAGAACACATGACATTAAAATTCAGGAATTTTCAGCTTCTATTTTAGAACACATAACGTTAAAATTCCGGAATATTCATCTTCTATTTTAGAACATACATAGTAACAATTCCAGAATGTTCAGCTTCTATTTTAGAACACGACGTTAACATTTCGAAATGTTCAGATTCTATTTTAGAACACATGACATTAAAATTCTGAAATGTTCAGCTTCTATTTTAGAACATACAACGTAAAAATTCCAGAATGTTCAGCTTCTATTTTAGAACACATGACATTAAAATTCCGGAATGTTTAGCTTCTATTTTAGAACATACAACGTACAATTCCAGAATGTTCAGCTTCTATTTTAGAACAAAAAACGTACAATTCCGGAATGTTCAGCTTGTATTTTAAAACACTTAACGTTACAATTACGGAATGTTCAGATTCTATTTCAGAACACATGACATTAAAATTCCAGAATGTTCAGCTTCTATTTTAGAACATATAACGTTAAAATTCTGGAATGTTAAGCTTCTATTTTAGAAGACAACGTTAAAATTTCAGAATGTTCAGCTTCTATTTGAGAACATATAACATAACAATTCCAGAATGTTCAGCTTCATTTTTAGAACATATAATGTTACAATTAGGGAATGTTCAGCTTCTATTTTAGAACATATAACATTACAATTCCGGAATGTTCAGCTTCTATTTTAGAACATATTACATAACATTTCCAGAATGTTCAGCTTCTGTTTTAGAACACATGACATTAAAATTCCGGAATATTCATCTTCTATTTTAGAACATACAACGTACAATTCCCGAATGTTCAGCTTGTATTTTAGAAGACAATGTTAAAATTTCAGAATGTTCAGCTTCTATTTTAGAACATATAATGTTTAAATTTCAGAACGTTCAGCTTTTATTTTTTTTATTTTTTATTTTAGGACATTTTAGGACGAAACTATTGTAGAATGTTCAACTTCCACTTTAGAACACATGACATTAAAATTGCGGAATGTTCAGCTTCTATTTTGGAACACATAACGTTAAAATTCCGGAATGTTCAGCTTCTATTTTAGAACATATAACATAACAATTCCAGAATGTTCAGGTTCTGTTTTAGAACACATGACATTAAAATTGCGGAATGTTCAGCTTCTATTTTAGAACATATAACATGACAATTCCAGAATGTTCAGCTTCTGTTTTAGAACATATAACGTTACAATTAGGGAATGTTCAGATTCTATTTTAGAACACGACGTTAACATTTCAAAATGTTCAGCTTCTATTTTAGAACATAAAACGTAAAAATTCCAGAATGTTCAGCTTCTATTTTAGAACACATGACATTAAAATTCCGGAATGTTCAGCTTCTATTTTAGAACATATAACGTACAATTCCAGAATGTTCAGGTTCTATTTTAGAACATAAAACGTACAATTCCCGAATGTTCAGCTTCTATTTTAGAACATACAACGTACAATTCCAGAATGTTCAGCTTCTATTTTAGAACATATAACGTTAAAATTCTGGAATGTTAAGCTTCTATTTTAGAAGACAACGTTAAAATTTCAGAATGTTCAGCTTCTATTTGAGAACATATAACGTAACAATTCCGGAATGTTAAGCTTCTATTTTAGAAGACAACGTTAAAATTTCAGAATGTTCAGCTTCTATTTTAGAACATATAACGAAACAATTGCAGAATGTTGAGCTTCTATTTTAGAACATATAACGTTACTATTAGGGAATGTTCAGCTTCTATTTTAGAACACATAAAGTTAAAATTCCGGAATGTTCAGCTTCTATTTTAGAACATATAACATAACAATTCCAGAATGTTCTGCTTCTGTTTTAGAACATATAACTTTACTATTAGGGAATGTTCAGCTTCTATTTTAGAACATATAAAGTTACAATTCGGGAATGTTCAGCTTCTATTTTAGAACATATTACATAACAATTCCAGAATGTTCTGCGTCTGTTTTAGAACATATAACGTTACAATTAGGGAATGTTCAGCTTCTATTTTAGAACATATTACATACCAATTCCAGAATGTTCAGCTTCTGTTTTAGAACACATGACATAACAATTCCAGAATGTGCAGCTTCTTTTTTACAACATATAACGTTAGAATTTCAGAATGTTCAGCTTTTGTTTTAGAACATATAACATGACAATTCCAGAATGTTCAGCTTCTGTTTTAGAACATATAACGTTACAATTTGGGAATGTTCAGATTCTATTTTAGAACACGAAGTTAACATTTCAAAATGTTCAGATTCTATTTTAGAACACATGACATTAAAATTCTGAAATGTTCAGCTTCTATTTTAGAACACATGACATTAAAATTCTGAAATGTTCAGCTTCTATTTTAGAACATACAACGTACAATTCCTGAATGTTCAGCTTGTATTTTATAACACTTAACGTTACAATTACGGAATGTTCAGATTCTATTTCAGAACACATGACATTAAAATTCCAGAATGTTCAGCTTCTATTTTAGAACATATAACGTTAAAATTCTGGAATGTTAAGCTTCTATTTTAGAAGACAACGTTAAAATTTCAGAATGTTCAGCTTCTATTTTAGAACATAAAACGTAACAATTTCAGAATGTTCAGCTTCTATTTTAGAACATATAATGAAACAATTGCAGAATGTTAAGCTTCTATTTTAGAAAACATGACATTAAAATTGCGGAATGTTCAGCTTCTATTTTAGAACACATAACGTTAAAATTCCGGAATATTCATCTTCAATTTTAGAACATATAATGTAACAATTCCAGAATGTTCAGCTTCTATTTTAGAACACGACGTTAACATTTCAAAATGTTCAGCTTCTATTTTAGAACATACAACGTACAATTCCAGAATGTTCAGCTTCTATTTTACAACATATAACGTTAGAATTTCAGAATGTTCAGCTTTTGTTTTAGAACATATAACGTAACAATTGCAGAATGTTCAGCTTCTATTTTAGAACATATAACATGACAATTCCAGAATGTTCAGCTTCTGTTTTAGAACATATAACGTTAGAATTTCAGAATGTTCAGCTTTTGTTTTAGAACATATAACGTTACAATTAGGGAATGTTCAGCTTCTATTTTAGAACATATTACATAACAATTCCAGAATGTTCTGCTTCTGTTTTAGAACATATAACGTTACTATTAGGGAATGTTCAGCTTCTATTTCAGAACATATAACGTTACAATTCAGGGAATGTTCAGCTTCTATTTTAGAACATATTACATAACAATTCCAGAATGTTCTGCTTCTGTTTTAGAACATATAACGTTACAATTAGGGAATGTTCAGCTTCTATTTTAGAACATATTACATACCAATTCCAGAATGTTCAGCTTCTGTTTTAGAACACATGACATAACAATTCCAGAATGTTCAGCTTCTGTTTTAGAACACATGACATAAAAATTCGGGAATGTTCAGCTTCTATTTTAGAACACATAACGATAAAATTCTGGAATATTCATCTTCTATTTTAGAACATATAACGTAACAATTCCAGAATGTTCAGCTTCTATTTACAACATATAACGTTAGAATTTCAGAATGTTCAGCTTTTGTTTTAGAACATATAACGTAACAATTGCAGAATGTTCAGCTTCTATTTTAAGACACATGACATTGGAATTGCGGAATGTTCAGCTCCTATTTTGGAACGCATAACATTAAAATTCCGGAATGTTCAGCTTCTATTTTAGAACATATAACATGACAATTCCAGAATGTTCAGCTTCTGTTTTAGAACATATAACGTTACAATTAGGGAATGTTCAGATTCTATTTTAGAACACGACGTTAACATTTCAAAATGTTCAGCTTCTATTTTAGAACACATGACATTAAAATTCCGGAATGTTCAGCTTCTATTTTAGAACATACAACGTACAATTCCAGAATGTTCAGCTTCTATTTTAGAACATACAACGTACAATTCCCGAATGTTCAGCTTGTATTTTAGAAAACTTAACGTTACAATTACGGAATGTTAAGATTCTATTTCAGAACACATAACATTAAAATTCCAGAATGTTCAGCTTCTATTTTAGAACATATAACATGACAATTCCAGAATGTTCAGCTTCTGTTTTAGAACATATAACGTTACAATTAGGGAATGTTCAGATTCTATTTTAGAACACGACGTTAACATTTCAAAATGTTCAGCTTCTATTTTAGAACACATAACGTTAAAATTCCGGAATATTCATCTTCTATTTTAGAACATATAACGTAACAATTCCAGAATGTTCAGCTTCTATTTTAGAACACGACGTTAACATTTCAAAATGTTCAGCTTCTATTTTAGAAGACAACATTAAAATTTCAGAATGTTCAGCTTCTATTTTAGAACATAAAACGTAACAATTCCAGAATGTTCAGCTTCTATTTCAGAACCTATAACGTAACAATTCCGGAATGTTACGCTTCTATTTTAGAAGACAACATTAAAATTTCAGACTGTTCAGCTTCTATTTTAGAACATATAACGTTACAATTTCAGAATGTTCAACTTCTGTTTTAGAACGTCAAACGTAACAATTCCAGAATGTTCAGCTTCTATTTTAGAACATATTACATCACAATTCCAGAATGTTAAGTTTCTATTTTAGAACACATAACGTTAAAATTCCGGAATATTCATCTTCTATTTTAGAACATATAACGTACCCATTACAGAATGTTCAGCTTCTATTTTAGAACACGATGTTAACATTTCCAAATGTTCAGTTTCTATTTTAGAACATATTAAATAACAATTCCAGAATGTTCAGCTTCTATTTTAGAACATATAACGTTAAAAATCTTTGATGTTACGCTTCTATTTTAGAAGACAACATTAAAATTTCAGAATGTTCAGCTTCTATTTTAGAACATAAAACGTAACAATTCCAGAATGTTCAGCTTCTATTTCAGAACCTATAACGTAACAATTCCGGAATGTTACGCTTCTATTTTAGAAGACAACGTTAAAATTTCAGACTGTTCAGCTTCTATTTTAGAACATATAACGTTACAATTTCAGAATGTTCAACTTCTGTTTTAGAACGTCAAACGTAACAATTCCAGAATGTTCAGCTTCTATTTTAGAACATATTACATCACAATTCCAGAATGTTAAGTTTCTATTTTAGAACACATAACGTTAAAATTCCGGAATATTCATCTTCTATTTTAGAACATATAACGTACCCATTACAGAATGTTCAGCTTCTATTTTAGAACACGATGTTAACATTTCCAAATGTTCAGTTTCTATTTTAGAACATATTAAATAACAATTCCAGAATGTTCAGCTTCTATTTTAGAACATATAACGTTAAAAATCTTTGATGTTACGCTTCTATTTTAGAAGACAACATTAAAATTTCAGAATGTTCAGCTTCTATTTTAGAACATAAAACGTAACAATTCCAGAATGTTCAGCTTCTATTTCAGAACCTATAACGTAACAATTCCGAAATGTTACGCTTCTATTTTAGAAGACAACGTTAAAATTTCAGACTGTTCAGCTTCTATTTTAGAACATATAACGTTACAATTTCAGAATGTTCAGCTTCTGTTTTAGAACGTCAAACGTAACAATTCCAGAATGTTCAGCTTCTATTTTAGAACATATTACATCACAATTCCAGAATGTTAAGTTTCTATTTTAGAACACATAACGTTAAAATTCCGGAATATTCATCTTCTATTTTAGAACATATAACGTACCCATTACAGAATGTTCAGCTTCTATTTTAGAACACGATGTTAACATTTCCAAATGTTGAGATTCTATTTTAGAACATATTAAATAACAATTCCAGAATGTTCAGCTTCTATTTTAGAACATATAACGTTAAAAATCTTTGATGTTACGCTTCTATTTTATAAGACAACGTTAAAATTTCATATTTTTTCAGCTTCTATTTTAGAACGTATAACGTTACAATTTCGGAATGTTCAGCTTCTGTTTTAGAACACGATGTTAACATTCCGAAATGTTCAGATTCTATTTTAGAACGTATTACATAACAATTCCAGAATGTTCAGCTTTTGTTTTAGAACACATGACATTAAAATTCAGGAATTTTCAGCTTCTATTTTAGAACACATAACGTTAAAATTCCGGAATATTCATCTTCTATTTTAGAACATACATAGTAACAATTCCAGAATGTTCAGCTTCTATTTTAGAACACGACGTTAACATTTCGAAATGTTCAGATTCTATTTTAGAACACATGACATTAAAATTCTGAAATGTTCAGCTTCTATTTTAGAACATACAACGTAAAAATTCCAGAATGTTCAGCTTCTATTTTAGAACACATGACATTAAAATTCCGGAATGTTTAGCTTCTATTTTAGAACATACAACGTACAATTCCAGAATGTTCAGCTTCTATTTTAGAACAAAAAACGTACAATTCCGGAATGTTCAGCTTGTATTTTAAAACACTTAACGTTACAATTACGGAATGTTCAGATTCTATTTCAGAACACATGACATTAAAATTCCAGAATGTTCAGCTTCTATTTTAGAACATATAACGTTAAAATTCTGGAATGTTAAGCTTCTATTTTAGAAGACAACGTTAAAATTTCAGAATGTTCAGCTTCTATTTGAGAACATATAACATAACAATTCCAGAATGTTCAGCTTCATTTTTAGAACATATAATGTTACAATTAGGGAATGTTCAGCTTCTATTTTAGAACATATAACATTACAATTCCGGAATGTTCAGCTTCTATTTTAGAACATATTACATAACATTTCCAGAATGTTCAGCTTCTGTTTTAGAACACATGACATTAAAATTCCGGAATATTCATCTTCTATTTTAGAACATACAACGTACAATTCCCGAATGTTCAGCTTGTATTTTAGAAGACAATGTTAAAATTTCAGAATGTTCAGCTTCTATTTTAGAACATATAATGTTTAAATTTCAGAACGTTCAGCTTTTATTTTTTTATTTTTTATTTTAGGACATTTTAGGACGAAACTATTGTAGAATGTTCAACTTCCACTTTAGAACACATGACATTAAAATTGCGGAATGTTCAGCTTCTATTTTGGAACACATAACGTTAAAATTCCGGAATGTTCAGCTTCTATTTTAGAACATATTACATCACAATTCCAGAATGTTAAGTTTCTATTTTAGAACACATAACGTTAAAATTCCGGAATATTCATCTTCTATTTTAGAACATATAACGTACCCATTACAGAATGTTCAGCTTCTATTTTAGAACACGATGTTAACATTTCCAAATGTTCAGATTCTATTTTAGAACATATTAAATAACAATTCCAGAATGTTCAGCTTCTATTTTAGAACATATAACGTTAAAAATCTTTGATGTTACGCTTCTATTTTAGAAGACAACGTTAAAATTTCATATTTTTTCAGCTTCTATTTTAGAACGTATAACGTTACAATTTCGGAATGTTCAGCTTCTGTTTTAGAACACGATGTTAACATTCCGAAATGTTCAGATTCTATTTTAGAACGTATTACATAACAATTCCAGAATGTTCAGCTTTTGTTTTAGAACACATGACATTAAAATTCAGGAATTTTCAGCTTCTATTTTAGAACACATAACGTTAAAATTCCGGAATATTCATCTTCTATTTTAGAACATACATAGTAACAATTCCAGAATGTTCAGCTTCTATTTTAGAACACGACGTTAACATTTCGAAATGTTCAGATTCTATTTTAGAACACATGACATTAAAATTCTGAAATGTTCAGCTTCTATTTTAGAACATACAACGTAAAAATTCCAGAATGTTCAGCTTCTATTTTAGAACACATGACATTAAAATTCCGGAATGTTTAGCTTCTATTTTAGAACATACAACGTACAATTCCAGAATGTTCAGCTTCTATTTTAGAACAAAAAACGTACAATTCCGGAATGTTCAGCTTGTATTTTAAAACACTTAACGTTACAATTACGGAATGTTCAGATTCTATTTCAGAACACATGACATTAAAATTCCAGAATGTTCAGCTTCTATTTTAGAACATATAACGTTAAAATTCTGGAATGTTAAGCTTCTATTTTAGAAGACAACGTTAAAATTTCAGAATGTTCAGCTTCTATTTGAGAACATATAACATAACAATTCCAGAATGTTCAGCTTCATTTTTAGAACATATAATGTTACAATTAGGGAATGTTCAGCTTCTATTTTAGAACATATAACATTACAATTCCGGAATGTTCAGCTTCTATTTTAGAACATATTACATAACATTTCCAGAATGTTCAGCTTCTGTTTTAGAACACATGACATTAAAATTCCGGAATATTCATCTTCTATTTTAGAACATACAACGTACAATTCCCGAATGTTCAGCTTGTATTTTAGAAGACAATGTTAAAATTTCAGAATGTTCAGCTTCTATTTTAGAACATATAATGTTTAAATTTCAGAACGTTCAGCTTTTATTTTTTTATTTTTTATTTTAGGACATTTTAGGACGAAACTATTGTAGAATGTTCAACTTCCACTTTAGAACACATGACATTAAAATTGCGGAATGTTCAGCTTCTATTTTAGAACATATAACGTTAAAATTCTGGAATGTTAAGCTTCTATTTTAGAAGACAACGTTAAAATTTCAGAATGTTCAGCTTCTATTTGAGAACAT
Source organism: Pterois miles (assembly GCA_947000775.1). Classification (NCBI taxonomy): domain Eukaryota; kingdom Metazoa; phylum Chordata; class Actinopteri; order Perciformes; family Scorpaenidae; genus Pterois; species Pterois miles. The sequence continues at coordinate 215,098 of CAMQGK010000218.1, forward strand.
ATAACGTAACAATTCCGGAATGTTAAGCTTCTATTTTAGAAGACAACGTTAAAATTTCAGAATGTTCAGCTTCTATTTTAGAACATATAACGAAACAATTGCAGAATGTTGAGCTTCTATTTTAGAACATATAACGTTACTATTAGGGAATGTTCAGCTTCTATTTTAGAACACATAAAGTTAAAATTCCGGAATGTTCAGCTTCTATTTTAGAACATATAACATAACAATTCCAGAATGTTCTGCTTCTGTTTTAGAACATATAACTTTACTATTAGGGAATGTTCAGCTTCTATTTTAGAACATATAAAGTTACAATTCGGGAATGTTCAGCTTCTATTTTAGAACATATTACATAACAATTCCAGAATGTTCTGCGTCTGTTTTAGAACATATAACGTTACAATTAGGGAATGTTCAGCTTCTATTTTAGAACATATTACATACCAATTCCAGAATGTTCAGCTTCTGTTTTAGAACACATGACATAACAATTCCAGAATGTGCAGCTTCTTTTTTACAACATATAACGCTAGAATTTCAGAATGTTCAGCTTTTGTTTTAGAACATATAACATGACAATTCCAGAATGTTCAGCTTCTGTTTTAGAACATATAACGTTACAATTTGGGAATGTTCAGATTCTATTTTAGAACACGAAGTTAACATTTCAAAATGTTCAGATTCTATTTTAGAACACATGACATTAAAATTCTGAAATGTTCAGCTTCTATTTTAGAACACATGACATTAAAATTCTGAAATGTTCAGCTTCTATTTTAGAACATACAACGTACAATTCCTGAATGTTCAGCTTGTATTTTATAACACTTAACGTTACAATTACGGAATGTTCAGATTCTATTTCAGAACACATGACATTAAAATTCCAGAATGTTCAGCTTCTATTTTAGAACATATAACGTTAAAATTCTGGAATGTTAAGCTTCTATTTTAGAAGACAACGTTAAAATTTCAGAATGTTCAGCTTCTATTTTAGAACATAAAACGTAACAATTTCAGAATGTTCAGCTTCTATTTTAGAACATATAATGAAACAATTGCAGAATGTTAAGCTTCTATTTTAGAAAACATGACATTAAAATTGCGGAATGTTCAGCTTCTATTTTAGAACACATAACGTTAAAATTCCGGAATATTCATCTTCAATTTTAGAACATATAATGTAACAATTCCAGAATGTTCAGCTTCTATTTTAGAACACGACGTTAACATTTCAAAATGTTCAGCTTCTATTTTAGAACATACAACGTACAATTCCAGAATGTTCAGCTTCTATTTTACAACATATAACGTTAGAATTTCAGAATGTTCAGCTTTTGTTTTAGAACATATAACGTAACAATTGCAGAATGTTCAGCTTCTATTTTAGAACATATAACATGACAATTCCAGAATGTTCAGCTTCTGTTTTAGAACATATAACGTTAGAATTTCAGAATGTTCAGCTTTTGTTTTAGAACATATAACGTTACAATTAGGGAATGTTCAGCTTCTATTTTAGAACATATTACATAACAATTCCAGAATGTTCTGCTTCTGTTTTAGAACATATAACGTTACTATTAGGGAATGTTCAGCTTCTATTTCAGAACATATAACGTTACAATTCAGGGAATGTTCAGCTTCTATTTTAGAACATATTACATAACAATTCCAGAATGTTCTGCTTCTGTTTTAGAACATATAACGTTACAATTAGGGAATGTTCAGCTTCTATTTTAGAACATATTACATACCAATTCCAGAATGTTCAGCTTCTGTTTTAGAACACATGACATAACAATTCCAGAATGTTCAGCTTCTGTTTTAGAACACATGACATAAAAATTCGGGAATGTTCAGCTTCTATTTTAGAACACATAACGATAAAATTCTGGAATATTCATCTTCTATTTTAGAACATATAACGTAACAATTCCAGAATGTTCAGCTTCTATTTACAACATATAACGTTAGAATTTCAGAATGTTCAGCTTTTGTTTTAGAACATATAACGTAACAATTGCAGAATGTTCAGCTTCTATTTTAAGACACATGACATTGGAATTGCGGAATGTTCAGCTCCTATTTTGGAACGCATAACATTAAAATTCCGGAATGTTCAGCTTCTATTTTAGAACATATAACATGACAATTCCAGAATGTTCAGCTTCTGTTTTAGAACATATAACGTTACAATTAGGGAATGTTCAGATTCTATTTTAGAACACGACGTTAACATTTCAAAATGTTCAGCTTCTATTTTAGAACACATGACATTAAAATTCCGGAATGTTCAGCTTCTATTTTAGAACATACAACGTACAATTCCAGAATGTTCAGCTTCTATTTTAGAACATACAACGTACAATTCCCGAATGTTCAGCTTGTATTTTAGAAAACTTAACGTTACAATTACGGAATGTTAAGATTCTATTTCAGAACACATAACATTAAAATTCCAGAATGTTCAGCTTCTATTTTAGAACATATAACATGACAATTCCAGAATGTTCAGCTTCTGTTTTAGAACATATAACGTTACAATTAGGGAATGTTCAGATTCTATTTTAGAACACGACGTTAACATTTCAAAATGTTCAGCTTCTATTTTAGAACATATTACATCACAATTCCAGAATGTTAAGTTTCTATTTTAGAACACATAACGTTAAAATTCCGGAATATTCATCTTCTATTTTAGAACATATAACGTACCCATTACAGAATGTTCAGCTTCTATTTTAGAACACGATGTTAACATTTCCAAATGTTCAGTTTCTATTTTAGAACATATTAAATAACAATTCCAGAATGTTCAGCTTCTATTTTAGAACATATAACGTTAAAAATCTTTGATGTTACGCTTCTATTTTAGAAGACAACATTAAAATTTCAGAATGTTCAGCTTCTATTTTAGAACATAAAACGTAACAATTCCAGAATGTTCAGCTTCTATTTCAGAACCTATAACGTAACAATTCCGAAATGTTACGCTTCTATTTTAGAAGACAACGTTAAAATTTCAGACTGTTCAGCTTCTATTTTAGAACATATAACGTTACAATTTCAGAATGTTCAGCTTCTGTTTTAGAACGTCAAACGTAACAATTCCAGAATGTTCAGCTTCTATTTTAGAACATATTACATCACAATTCCAGAATGTTAAGTTTCTATTTTAGAACACATAACGTTAAAATTCCGGAATATTCATCTTCTATTTTAGAACATATAACGTACCCATTACAGAATGTTCAGCTTCTATTTTAGAACACGATGTTAACATTTCCAAATGTTGAGATTCTATTTTAGAACATATTAAATAACAATTCCAGAATGTTCAGCTTCTATTTTAGAACATATAACGTTAAAAATCTTTGATGTTACGCTTCTATTTTAGAAGACAACGTTAAAATTTCATATTTTTTCAGCTTCTATTTTAGAACGTATAACGTTACAATTTCGGAATGTTCAGCTTCTGTTTTAGAACACGATGTTAACATTCCGAAATGTTCAGATTCTATTTTAGAACGTATTACATAACAATTCCAGAATGTTCAGCTTTTGTTTTAGAACACATGACATTAAAATTCAGGAATTTTCAGCTTCTATTTTAGAACACATAACGTTAAAATTCCGGAATATTCATCTTCTATTTTAGAACATACATAGTAACAATTCCAGAATGTTCAGCTTCTATTTTAGAACACGACGTTAACATTTCGAAATGTTCAGATTCTATTTTAGAACACATGACATTAAAATTCTGAAATGTTCAGCTTCTATTTTAGAACATACAACGTAAAAATTCCAGAATGTTCAGCTTCTATTTTAGAACACATGACATTAAAATTCCGGAATGTTTAGCTTCTATTTTAGAACATACAACGTACAATTCCAGAATGTTCAGCTTCTATTTTAGAACAAAAAACGTACAATTCCGGAATGTTCAGCTTGTATTTTAAAACACTTAACGTTACAATTACGGAATGTTCAGATTCTATTTCAGAACACATGACATTAAAATTCCAGAATGTTCAGCTTCTATTTTAGAACATATAACGTTAAAATTCTGGAATGTTAAGCTTCTATTTTAGAAGACAACGTTAAAATTTCAGAATGTTCAGCTTCTATTTGAGAACATATAACATAACAATTCCAGAATGTTCAGCTTCATTTTTAGAACATATAATGTTACAATTAGGGAATGTTCAGCTTCTATTTTAGAACATATAACATTACAATTCCGGAATGTTCAGCTTCTATTTTAGAACATATTACATAACATTTCCAGAATGTTCAGCTTCTGTTTTAGAACACATGACATTAAAATTCCGGAATATTCATCTTCTATTTTAGAACATACAACGTACAATTCCCGAATGTTCAGCTTGTATTTTAGAAGACAATGTTAAAATTTCAGAATGTTCAGCTTCTATTTTAGAACATATAATGTTTAAATTTCAGAACGTTCAGCTTTTATTTTTTTATTTTTTATTTTAGGACATTTTAGGACGAAACTATTGTAGAATGTTCAACTTCCACTTTAGAACACATGACATTAAAATTGCGGAATGTTCAGCTTCTATTTTAGAACATATAACGTTAAAATTCTGGAATGTTAAGCTTCTATTTTAGAAGACAACGTTAAAATTTCAGAATGTTCAGCTTCTATTTGAGAACATATAACGTAACAATTCCGGAATGTTAAGCTTCTATTTTAGAAGACAACGTTAAAATTTCAGAATGTTCAGCTTCTATTTTAGAACATATAACGAAACAATTGCAGAATGTTGAGCTTCTATTTTAGAACATATAACGTTACTATTAGGGAATGTTCAGCTTCTATTTTAGAACACATAAAGTTAAAATTCCGGAATGTTCAGCTTCTATTTTAGAACATATAACATAACAATTCCAGAATGTTCTGCTTCTGTTTTAGAACATATAACTTTACTATTAGGGAATGTTCAGCTTCTATTTTAGAACATATAAAGTTACAATTCGGGAATGTTCAGCTTCTATTTTAGAACATATTACATAACAATTCCAGAATGTTCTGCGTCTGTTTTAGAACATATAACGTTACAATTAGGGAATGTTCAGCTTCTATTTTAGAACATATTACATACCAATTCCAGAATGTTCAGCTTCTGTTTTAGAACACATGACATAACAATTCCAGAATGTGCAGCTTCTTTTTTACAACATATAACGTTAGAATTTCAGAATGTTCAGCTTTTGTTTTAGAACATATAACATGACAATTCCAGAATGTTCAGCTTCTGTTTTAGAACATATAACGTTACAATTTGGGAATGTTCAGATTCTATTTTAGAACACGAAGTTAACATTTCAAAATGTTCAGATTCTATTTTAGAACACATGACATTAAAATTCTGAAATGTTCAGCTTCTATTTTAGAACACATGACATTAAAATTCTGAAATGTTCAGCTTCTATTTTAGAACATACAACGTACAATTCCTGAATGTTCAGCTTGTATTTTATAACACTTAACGTTACAATTACGGAATGTTCAGATTCTATTTCAGAACACATGACATTAAAATTCCAGAATGTTCAGCTTCTATTTTAGAACATATAACGTTAAAATTCTGGAATGTTAAGCTTCTATTTTAGAAGACAACGTTAAAATTTCAGAATGTTCAGCTTCTATTTTAGAACATAAAACGTAACAATTTCAGAATGTTCAGCTTCTATTTTAGAACATATAATGAAACAATTGCAGAATGTTAAGCTTCTATTTTAGAAAACATGACATTAAAATTGCGGAATGTTCAGCTTCTATTTTAGAACACATAACGTTAAAATTCCGGAATATTCATCTTCAATTTTAGAACATATAATGTAACAATTCCAGAATGTTCAGCTTCTATTTTAGAACACGACGTTAACATTTCAAAATGTTCAGCTTCTATTTTAGAACATACAACGTACAATTCCAGAATGTTCAGCTTCTATTTTACAACATATAACGTTAGAATTTCAGAATGTTCAGCTTTTGTTTTAGAACATATAACGTAACAATTGCAGAATGTTCAGCTTCTATTTTAGAACATATAACATGACAATTCCAGAATGTTCAGCTTCTGTTTTAGAACATATAACGTTAGAATTTCAGAATGTTCAGCTTTTGTTTTAGAACATATAACGTTACAATTAGGGAATGTTCAGCTTCTATTTTAGAACATATTACATAACAATTCCAGAATGTTCTGCTTCTGTTTTAGAACATATAACGTTACTATTAGGGAATGTTCAGCTTCTATTTCAGAACATATAACGTTACAATTCAGGGAATGTTCAGCTTCTATTTTAGAACATATTACATAACAATTCCAGAATGTTCTGCTTCTGTTTTAGAACATATAACGTTACAATTAGGGAATGTTCAGCTTCTATTTTAGAACATATTACATACCAATTCCAGAATGTTCAGCTTCTGTTTTAGAACACATGACATAACAATTCCAGAATGTTCAGCTTCTGTTTTAGAACACATGACATAAAAATTCGGGAATGTTCAGCTTCTATTTTAGAACACATAACGATAAAATTCTGGAATATTCATCTTCTATTTTAGAACATATAACGTAACAATTCCAGAATGTTCAGCTTCTATTTACAACATATAACGTTAGAATTTCAGAATGTTCAGCTTTTGTTTTAGAACATATAACGTAACAATTGCAGAATGTTCAGCTTCTATTTTAAGACACATGACATTGGAATTGCGGAATGTTCAGCTCCTATTTTGGAACGCATAACATTAAAATTCCGGAATGTTCAGCTTCTATTTTAGAACATATAACATGACAATTCCAGAATGTTCAGCTTCTGTTTTAGAACATATAACGTTACAATTAGGGAATGTTCAGATTCTATTTTAGAACACGACGTTAACATTTCAAAATGTTCAGCTTCTATTTTAGAACACATGACATTAAAATTCCGGAATGTTCAGCTTCTATTTTAGAACATACAACGTACAATTCCAGAATGTTCAGCTTCTATTTTAGAACATACAACGTACAATTCCCGAATGTTCAGCTTGTATTTTAGAAAACTTAACGTTACAATTACGGAATGTTAAGATTCTATTTCAGAACACATAACATTAAAATTCCAGAATGTTCAGCTTCTATTTTAGAACATATAACATGACAATTCCAGAATGTTCAGCTTCTGTTTTAGAACATATAACGTTACAATTAGGGAATGTTCAGATTCTATTTTAGAACACGACGTTAACATTTCAAAATGTTCAGCTTCTATTTTAGAACACATAACGTTAAAATTCCGGAATATTCATCTTCTATTTTAGAACATATAACGTAACAATTCCAGAATGTTCAGCTTCTATTTTAGAACACGACGTTAACATTTCAAAATGTTCAGCTTCTATTTTAGAAGACAACATTAAAATTTCAGAATGTTCAGCTTCTATTTTAGAACATAAAACGTAACAATTCCAGAATGTTCAGCTTCTATTTCAGAACCTATAACGTAACAATTCCGGAATGTTACGCTTCTATTTTAGAAGACAACATTAAAATTTCAGACTGTTCAGCTTCTATTTTAGAACATATAACGTTACAATTTCAGAATGTTCAACTTCTGTTTTAGAACGTCAAACGTAACAATTCCAGAATGTTCAGCTTCTATTTTAGAACATATTACATCACAATTCCAGAATGTTAAGTTTCTATTTTAGAACACATAACGTTAAAATTCCGGAATATTCATCTTCTATTTTAGAACATATAACGTACCCATTACAGAATGTTCAGCTTCTATTTTAGAACACGATGTTAACATTTCCAAATGTTCAGTTTCTATTTTAGAACATATTAAATAACAATTCCAGAATGTTCAGCTTCTATTTTAGAACATATAACGTTAAAAATCTTTGATGTTACGCTTCTATTTTAGAAGACAACATTAAAATTTCAGAATGTTCAGCTTCTATTTTAGAACATAAAACGTAACAATTCCAGAATGTTCAGCTTCTATTTCAGAACCTATAACGTAACAATTCCGGAATGTTACGCTTCTATTTTAGAAGACAACGTTAAAATTTCAGACTGTTCAGCTTCTATTTTAGAACATATAACGTTACAATTTCAGAATGTTCAACTTCTGTTTTAGAACGTCAAACGTAACAATTCCAGAATGTTCAGCTTCTATTTTAGAACATATTACATCACAATTCCAGAATGTTAAGTTTCTATTTTAGAACACATAACGTTAAAATTCCGGAATATTCATCTTCTATTTTAGAACATATAACGTACCCATTACAGAATGTTCAGCTTCTATTTTAGAACACGATGTTAACATTTCCAAATGTTCAGTTTCTATTTTAGAACATATTAAATAACAATTCCAGAATGTTCAGCTTCTATTTTAGAACATATAACGTTAAAAATCTTTGATGTTACGCTTCTATTTTAGAAGACAACATTAAAATTTCAGAATGTTCAGCTTCTATTTTAGAACATAAAACGTAACAATTCCAGAATGTTCAGCTTCTATTTCAGAACCTATAACGTAACAATTCCGAAATGTTACGCTTCTATTTTAGAAGACAACGTTAAAATTTCAGACTGTTCAGCTTCTATTTTAGAACATATAACGTTACAATTTCAGAATGTTCAGCTTCTGTTTTAGAACGTCAAACGTAACAATTCCAGAATGTTCAGCTTCTATTTTAGAACATATTACATCACAATTCCAGAATGTTAAGTTTCTATTTTAGAACACATAACGTTAAAATTCCGGAATATTCATCTTCTATTTTAGAACATATAACGTACCCATTACAGAATGTTCAGCTTCTATTTTAGAACACGATGTTAACATTTCCAAATGTTCAGATTCTATTTTAGAACATATTAAATAACAATTCCAGAATGTTCAGCTTCTATTTTAGAACATATAACGTTAAAAATCTTTGATGTTACGCTTCTATTTTAGAAGACAACGTTAAAATTTCAGATTTTTTCAGCTTCTATTTTAGAACGTATAACGTTACAATTTCGGAATGTTCAGCTTCTGTTTTAGAACACGATGTTAACATTCCGAAATGTTCAGATTCTATTTTAGAACGTATTACATAACAATTCCAGAATGTTCAGCTTTTGTTTTAGAACACATGACATTAAAATTCAGGAATTTTCAGCTTCTATTTTAGAACACATAACGTTAAAATTCCGGAATATTCATCTTCTATTTTAGAACATACATAGTAACAATTCCAGAATGTTCAGCTTCTATTTTAGAACACGACGTTAACATTTCGAAATGTTCAGATTCTATTTTAGAACACATGACATTAAAATTCTGAAATGTTCAGCTTCTATTTTAGAACATACAACGTAAAAATTCCAGAATGTTCAGCTTCTATTTTAGAACACATGACATTAAAATTCCGGAATGTTTAGCTTCTTATTTTAGAACATACAACGTACAATTCCAGAATGTTCAGCTTCTATTTTAGAACAAAAAACGTACAATTCCGGAATGTTCAGCTTGTATTTTAAAACACTTAACGTTACAATTACGGAATGTTCAGATTCTATTTCAGAACACATGACATTAAAATTCCAGAATGTTCAGCTTCTATTTTAGAACATATAACGTTAAAATTCTGGAATGTTAAGCTTCTATTTTAGAAGACAACGTTAAAATTTCAGAATGTTCAGCTTCTATTTGAGAACATATAACATAACAATTCCAGAATGTTCAGCTTCATTTTTAGAACATATAATGTTACAATTAGGGAATGTTCAGCTTCTATTTTAGAACATATAACATTACAATTCCGGAATGTTCAGCTTCTATTTTAGAACATATTACATAACATTTCCAGAATGTTCAGCTTCTGTTTTAGAACACATGACATTAAAATTCCGGAATATTCATCTTCTATTTTAGAACATACAACGTACAATTCCCGAATGTTCAGCTTGTATTTTAGAAGACAATGTTAAAATTTCAGAATGTTCAGCTTCTATTTTAGAACATATAATGTTTAAATTTCAGAACGTTCAGCTTTTATTTTTTTATTTTTTATTTTAGGACATTTTAGGACGAAACTATTGTAGAATGTTCAACTTCCACTTTAGAACACATGACATTAAAATTGCGGAATGTTCAGCTTCTATTTTGGAACACATAACGTTAAAATTCCGGAATGTTCAGCTTCTATTTTAGAACATATAACATAACAATTCCAGAATGTTCAGGTTCTGTTTTAGAACACATGACATTAAAATTGCGGAATGTTCAGCTTCTATTTTAGAACATATAACATGACAATTCCAGAATGTTCAGCTTCTGTTTTAGAACATATAACGTTACAATTAGGGAATGTTCAGATTCTATTTTAGAACACGACGTTAACATTTCAAAATGTTCAGCTTCTATTTTAGAACATAAAACGTAAAAATTCCAGAATGTTCAGCTTCTATTTTAGAACACATGACATTAAAATTCCGGAATGTTCAGCTTCTATTTTAGAACATATAACGTACAATTCCAGAATGTTCAGGTTCTATTTTAGAACATAAAACGTACAATTCCCGAATGTTCAGCTTCTATTTTAGAACATACAACGTACAATTCCAGAATGTTCAGCTTCTATTTTAGAACATATAACGTTAAAATTCTGGAATGTTAAGCTTCTATTTTAGAAGACAACGTTAAAATTTCAGAATGTTCAGCTTCTATTTGAGAACATATAACGTAACAATTCCGGAATGTTAAGCTTCTATTTTAGAAGACAACGTTAAAATTTCAGAATGTTCAGCTTCTATTTTAGAACATATAACGAAACAATTGCAGAATGTTGAGCTTCTATTTTAGAACATATAACGTTACTATTAGGGAATGTTCAGCTTCTATTTTAGAACACATAAAGTTAAAATTCCGGAATGTTCAGCTTCTATTTTAGAACATATAACATAACAATTCCAGAATGTTCTGCTTCTGTTTTAGAACATATAACTTTACTATTAGGGAATGTTCAGCTTCTATTTTAGAACATATAAAGTTACAATTCGGGAATGTTCAGCTTCTATTTTAGAACATATTACATAACAATTCCAGAATGTTCTGCGTCTGTTTTAGAACATATAACGTTACAATTAGGGAATGTTCAGCTTCTATTTTAGAACATATTACATACCAATTCCAGAATGTTCAGCTTCTGTTTTAGAACACATGACATAACAATTCCAGAATGTGCAGCTTCTTTTTTACAACATATAACGTTAGAATTTCAGAATGTTCAGCTTTTGTTTTAGAACATATAACATGACAATTCCAGAATGTTCAGCTTCTGTTTTAGAACATATAACGTTACAATTTGGGAATGTTCAGATTCTATTTTAGAACACGAAGTTAACATTTCAAAATGTTCAGATTCTATTTTAGAACACATGACATTAAAATTCTGAAATGTTCAGCTTCTATTTTAGAACACATGACATTAAAATTCTGAAATGTTCAGCTTCTATTTTAGAACATACAACGTACAATTCCTGAATGTTCAGCTTGTATTTTATAACACTTAACGTTACAATTACGGAATGTTCAGATTCTATTTCAGAACACATGACATTAAAATTCCAGAATGTTCAGCTTCTATTTTAGAACATATAACGTTAAAATTCTGGAATGTTAAGCTTCTATTTTAGAAGACAACGTTAAAATTTCAGAATGTTCAGCTTCTATTTTAGAACATAAAACGTAACAATTTCAGAATGTTCAGCTTCTATTTTAGAACATATAATGAAACAATTGCAGAATGTTAAGCTTCTATTTTAGAAAACATGACATTAAAATTGCGGAATGTTCAGCTTCTATTTTAGAACACATAACGTTAAAATTCCGGAATATTCATCTTCAATTTTAGAACATATAATGTAACAATTCCAGAATGTTCAGCTTCTATTTTAGAACACGACGTTAACATTTCAAAATGTTCAGCTTCTATTTTAGAACATACAACGTACAATTCCAGAATGTTCAGCTTCTATTTTACAACATATAACGTTAGAATTTCAGAATGTTCAGCTTTTGTTTTAGAACATATAACGTAACAATTGCAGAATGTTCAGCTTCTATTTTAGAACATATAACATGACAATTCCAGAATGTTCAGCTTCTGTTTTAGAACATATAACGTTAGAATTTCAGAATGTTCAGCTTTTGTTTTAGAACATATAACGTTACAATTAGGGAATGTTCAGCTTCTATTTTAGAACATATTACATAACAATTCCAGAATGTTCTGCTTCTGTTTTAGAACATATAACGTTACTATTAGGGAATGTTCAGCTTCTATTTCAGAACATATAACGTTACAATTCAGGGAATGTTCAGCTTCTATTTTAGAACATATTACATAACAATTCCAGAATGTTCTGCTTCTGTTTTAGAACATATAACGTTACAATTAGGGAATGTTCAGCTTCTATTTTAGAACATATTACATACCAATTCCAGAATGTTCAGCTTCTGTTTTAGAACACATGACATAACAATTCCAGAATGTTCAGCTTCTGTTTTAGAACACATGACATAAAAATTCGGGAATGTTCAGCTTCTATTTTAGAACACATAACGATAAAATTCTGGAATATTCATCTTCTATTTTAGAACATATAACGTAACAATTCCAGAATGTTCAGCTTCTATTTACAACATATAACGTTAGAATTTCAGAATGTTCAGCTTTTGTTTTAGAACATATAACGTAACAATTGCAGAATGTTCAGCTTCTATTTTAAGACACATGACATTGGAATTGCGGAATGTTCAGCTCCTATTTTGGAACGCATAACATTAAAATTCCGGAATGTTCAGCTTCTATTTTAGAACATATAACATGACAATTCCAGAATGTTCAGCTTCTGTTTTAGAACATATAACGTTACAATTAGGGAATGTTCAGATTCTATTTTAGAACACGACGTTAACATTTCAAAATGTTCAGCTTCTATTTTAGAACACATGACATTAAAATTCCGGAATGTTCAGCTTCTATTTTAGAACATACAACGTACAATTCCAGAATGTTCAGCTTCTATTTTAGAACATACAACGTACAATTCCCGAATGTTCAGCTTGTATTTTAGAAAACTTAACGTTACAATTACGGAATGTTAAGATTCTATTTCAGAACACATAACATTAAAATTCCAGAATGTTCAGCTTCTATTTTAGAACATATAACATGACAATTCCAGAATGTTCAGCTTCTGTTTTAGAACATATAACGTTACAATTAGGGAATGTTCAGATTCTATTTTAGAACACGACGTTAACATTTCAAAATGTTCAGCTTCTATTTTAGAACACATAACGTTAAAATTCCGGAATATTCATCTTCTATTTTAGAACATATAACGTAACAATTCCAGAATGTTCAGCTTCTATTTTAGAACACGACGTTAACATTTCAAAATGTTCAGCTTCTATTTTAGAAGACAACATTAAAATTTCAGAATGTTCAGCTTCTATTTTAGAACATAAAACGTAACAATTCCGGAATGTTACGCTTCTATTTTAGAAGACAACGTTAAAATTTCAGACTGTTCAGCTTCTATTTTAGAACATATAACGTTACAATTTCAGAATGTTCAACTTCTGTTTTAGAACGTCAAACGTAACAATTCCAGAATGTTCAGCTTCTATTTTAGAACATATTACATCACAATTCCAGAATGTTAAGTTTCTATTTTAGAACACATAACGTTAAAATTCCGGAATATTCATCTTCTATTTTAGAACATATAACGTACCCATTACAGAATGTTCAGCTTCTATTTTAGAACACGATGTTAACATTTCCAAATGTTCAGTTTCTATTTTAGAACATATTAAATAACAATTCCAGAATGTTCAGCTTCTATTTTAGAACATATAACGTTAAAAATCTTTGATGTTACGCTTCTATTTTAGAAGACAACATTAAAATTTCAGAATGTTCAGCTTCTATTTTAGAACATAAAACGTAACAATTCCAGAATGTTCAGCTTCTATTTCAGAACCTATAACGTAACAATTCCGAAATGTTACGCTTCTATTTTAGAAGACAACGTTAAAATTTCAGACTGTTCAGCTTCTATTTTGGAACATATAACGTTACAATTTCAGAATGTTCAGCTTCTGTTTTAGAACGTCAAACGTAACAATTCCAGAATGTTCAGCTTCTATTTTAGAACATATTACATCACAATTCCAGAATGTTAAGTTTCTATTTTAGAACACATAACGTTAAAATTCCGGAATATTCATCTTCTATTTTAGAACATATAACGTACCCATTACAGAATGTTCAGCTTCTATTTTAGAACACGATGTTAACATTTCCAAATGTTCAGATTCTATTTTAGAACATATTAAATAACAATTCCAGAATGTTCAGCTTCTATTTTAGAACATATAACGTTAAAAATCTTTGATGTTACGCTTCTATTTTAGAAGACAACGTTAAAATTTCAGATTTTTTCAGCTTCTATTTTAGAACGTATAACGTTACAATTTCGGAATGTTCAGCTTCTGTTTTAGAACACGATGTTAACATTCCGAAATGTTCAGATTCTATTTTAGAACGTATTACATAACAATTCCAGAATGTTCAGCTTTTGTTTTAGAACACATGACATTAAAATTCAGGAATTTTCAGCTTCTATTTTAGAACACATAACGTTAAAATTCCGGAATATTCATCTTCTATTTTAGAACATACATAGTAACAATTCCAGAATGTTCAGCTTCTATTTTAGAACACGACGTTAACATTTCGAAATGTTCAGATTCTATTTTAGAACACATGACATTAAAATTCTGAAATGTTCAGCTTCTATTTTAGAACATACAACGTAAAAATTCCAGAATGTTCAGCTTCTATTTTAGAACACATGACATTAAAATTCCGGAATGTTTAGCTTCTATTTTAGAACATACAACGTACAATTCCAGAATGTTCAGCTTCTATTTTAGAACAAAAAACGTACAATTCCGGAATGTTCAGCTTGTATTTTAAAACACTTAACGTTACAATTACGGAATGTTCAGATTCTATTTCAGAACACATGACATTAAAATTCCAGAATGTTCAGCTTCTATTTTAGAACATATAACGTTAAAATTCTGGAATGTTAAGCTTCTATTTTAGAAGACAACGTTAAAATTTCAGAATGTTCAGCTTCTATTTGAGAACATATAACATAACAATTCCAGAATGTTCAGCTTCATTTTTAGAACATATAATGTTACAATTAGGGAATGTTCAGCTTCTATTTTAGAACATATAACATTACAATTCCGGAATGTTCAGCTTCTATTTTAGAACATATTACATAACATTTCCAGAATGTTCAGCTTCTGTTTTAGAACACATGACATTAAAATTCCGGAATATTCATCTTCTATTTTAGAACATACAACGTACAATTCCCGAATGTTCAGCTTGTATTTTAGAAGACAATGTTAAAATTTCAGAATGTTCAGCTTCTATTTTAGAACATATAATGTTTAAATTTCAGAACGTTCAGCTTTTATTTTTTTATTTTTTATTTTAGGACATTTTAGGACGAAACTATTGTAGAATGTTCAACTTCCACTTTAGAACACATGACATTAAAATTGCGGAATGTTCAGCTTCTATTTTGGAACACATAACGTTAAAATTCCGGAATGTTCAGCTTCTATTTTAGAACATATAACATAACAATTCCAGAATGTTCAGGTTCTGTTTTAGAACACATGACATTAAAATTGCGGAATGTTCAGCTTCTATTTTAGAACATATAACATGATAATTCCAGAATGTTCAGCTTCTGTTTTAGAACATATAACGTTACAATTAGGGAATGTTCAGATTCTATTTTAGAACACGACGTTAACATTTCAAAATGTTCAGCTTCTATTTTAGAACATAAAACGTAAAAATTCCAGAATGTTCAGCTTCTATTTTAGAACACATGACATTAAAATTCCGGAATGTTCAGCTTCTATTTTAGAACATATAACGTACAATTCCAGAATGTTCAGGTTCTATTTTAGAACATAAAACGTACAATTCCCGAATGTTCAGCTTCTATTTTAGAACATACAACGTACAATTCCAGAATGTTCAGCTTCTATTTTAGAACATATAACGTTAAAATTCTGGAATGTTAAGCTTCTATTTTAGAAGACAACGTTAAAATTTCAGAATGTTCAGCTTCTATTTGAGAACATATAACGTAACAATTCCGGAATGTTAAGCTTCTATTTTAGAAGACAACGTTAAAATTTCAGAATGTTCAGCTTCTATTTTAGAACATATAACGAAACAATTGCAGAATGTTGAGCTTCTATTTTAGAACATATAACGTTACTATTAGGGAATGTTCAGCTTCTATTTTAGAACACATAAAGTTAAAATTCCGGAATGTTCAGCTTCTATTTTAGAACATATAACATAACAATTCCAGAATGTTCTGCTTCTGTTTTAGAACATATAACTTTACTATTAGGGAATGTTCAGCTTCTATTTTAGAACATATAAAGTTACAATTCGGGAATGTTCAGCTTCTATTTTAGAACATATTACATAACAATTCCAGAATGTTCTGCGTCTGTTTTAGAACATATAACGTTACAATTAGGGAATGTTCAGCTTCTATTTTAGAACATATTACATACCAATTCCAGAATGTTCAGCTTCTGTTTTAGAACACATGACATAACAATTCCAGAATGTGCAGCTTCTTTTTTACAACATATAACGTTAGAATTTCAGAATGTTCAGCTTTTGTTTTAGAACATATAACATGACAATTCCAGAATGTTCAGCTTCTGTTTTAGAACATATAACGTTACAATTTGGGAATGTTCAGATTCTATTTTAGAACACGAAGTTAACATTTCAAAATGTTCAGATTCTATTTTAGAACACATGACATTAAAATTCTGAAATGTTCAGCTTCTATTTTAGAACACATGACATTAAAATTCTGAAATGTTCAGCTTCTATTTTAGAACATACAACGTACAATTCCTGAATGTTCAGCTTGTATTTTATAACACTTAACGTTACAATTACGGAATGTTCAGATTCTATTTCAGAACACATGACATTAAAATTCCAGAATGTTCAGCTTCTATTTTAGAACATATAACGTTAAAATTCTGGAATGTTAAGCTTCTATTTTAGAAGACAACGTTAAAATTTCAGAATGTTCAGCTTCTATTTTAGAACATAAAACGTAACAATTTCAGAATGTTCAGCTTCTATTTTAGAACATATAATGAAACAATTGCAGAATGTTAAGCTTCTATTTTAGAAAACATGACATTAAAATTGCGGAATGTTCAGCTTCTATTTTAGAACACATAACGTTAAAATTCCGGAATATTCATCTTCAATTTTAGAACATATAATGTAACAATTCCAGAATGTTCAGCTTCTATTTTAGAACACGACGTTAACATTTCAAAATGTTCAGCTTCTATTTTAGAACATACAACGTACAATTCCAGAATGTTCAGCTTCTATTTTACAACATATAACGTTAGAATTTCAGAATGTTCAGCTTTTGTTTTAGAACATATAACGTAACAATTGCAGAATGTTCAGCTTCTATTTTAGAACATATAACATGACAATTCCAGAATGTTCAGCTTCTGTTTTAGAACATATAACGTTAGAATTTCAGAATGTTCAGCTTTTGTTTTAGAACATATAACGTTACAATTAGGGAATGTTCAGCTTCTATTTTAGAACATATTACATAACAATTCCAGAATGTTCTGCTTCTGTTTTAGAACATATAACGTTACTATTAGGGAATGTTCAGCTTCTATTTCAGAACATATAACGTTACAATTCAGGGAATGTTCAGCTTCTATTTTAGAACATATTACATAACAATTCCAGAATGTTCTGCTTCTGTTTTAGAACATATAACGTTACAATTAGGGAATGTTCAGCTTCTATTTTAGAACATATTACATACCAATTCCAGAATGTTCAGCTTCTGTTTTAGAACACATGACATAACAATTCCAGAATGTTCAGCTTCTGTTTTAGAACACATGACATAAAAATTCGGGAATGTTCAGCTTCTATTTTAGAACACATAACGATAAAATTCTGGAATATTCATCTTCTATTTTAGAACATATAACGTAACAATTCCAGAATGTTCAGCTTCTATTTACAACATATAACGTTAGAATTTCAGAATGTTCAGCTTTTGTTTTAGAACATATAACGTAACAATTGCAGAATGTTCAGCTTCTATTTTAAGACACATGACATTGGAATTGCGGAATGTTCAGCTCCTATTTTGGAACGCATAACATTAAAATTCCGGAATGTTCAGCTTCTATTTTAGAACATATAACATGACAATTCCAGAATGTTCAGCTTCTGTTTTAGAACATATAACGTTACAATTAGGGAATGTTCAGATTCTATTTTAGAACACGACGTTAACATTTCAAAATGTTCAGCTTCTATTTTAGAACACATGACATTAAAATTCCGGAATGTTCAGCTTCTATTTTAGAACATACAACGTACAATTCCAGAATGTTCAGCTTCTATTTTAGAACATACAACGTACAATTCCCGAATGTTCAGCTTGTATTTTAGAAAACTTAACGTTACAATTACGGAATGTTAAGATTCTATTTCAGAACACATAACATTAAAATTCCAGAATGTTCAGCTTCTATTTTAGAACATATAACATGACAATTCCAGAATGTTCAGCTTCTGTTTTAGAACATATAACGTTACAATTAGGGAATGTTCAGATTCTATTTTAGAACACGACGTTAACATTTCAAAATGTTCAGCTTCTATTTTAGAACACATAACGTTAAAATTCCGGAATATTCATCTTCTATTTTAGAACATATAACGTAACAATTCCAGAATGTTCAGCTTCTATTTTAGAACACGACGTTAACATTTCAAAATGTTCAGCTTCTATTTTAGAAGACAACATTAAAATTTCAGAATGTTCAGCTTCTATTTTAGAACATAAAACGTAACAATTCCGGAATGTTACGCTTCTATTTTAGAAGACAACGTTAAAATTTCAGACTGTTCAGCTTCTATTTTAGAACATATAACGTTACAATTTCAGAATGTTCAACTTCTGTTTTAGAACGTCAAACGTAACAATTCCAGAATGTTCAGCTTCTATTTTAGAACATATTACATCACAATTCCAGAATGTTAAGTTTCTATTTTAGAACACATAACGTTAAAATTCCGGAATATTCATCTTCTATTTTAGAACATATAACGTACCCATTACAGAATGTTCAGCTTCTATTTTAGAACACGATGTTAACATTTCCAAATGTTCAGATTCTATTTTAGAACATATTAAATAACAATTCCAGAATGTTCAGCTTCTATTTTAGAACATATAACGTTAAAAATCTTTGATGTTACGCTTCTATTTTAGAAGACAACGTTAAAATTTCAGATTTTTTCAGCTTCTATTTTAGAACGTATAACGTTACAATTTCGGAATGTTCAGCTTCTGTTTTAGAACACGATGTTAACATTCCGAAATGTTCAGATTCTATTTTAGAACGTATTACATAACAATTCCAGAATGTTCAGCTTTTGTTTTAGAACACATGACATTAAAATTCAGGAATTTTCAGCTTCTATTTTAGAACACATAACGTTAAAATTCCGGAATATTCATCTTCTATTTTAGAACATACATAGTAACAATTCCAGAATGTTCAGCTTCTATTTTAGAACACGACGTTAACATTTCGAAATGTTCAGATTCTATTTTAGAACACATGACATTAAAATTCTGAAATGTTCAGCTTCTATTTTAGAACATACAACGTAAAAATTCCAGAATGTTCAGCTTCTATTTTAGAACACATGACATTAAAATTCCGGAATGTTTAGCTTCTATTTTAGAACATACAACGTACAATTCCAGAATGTTCAGCTTCTATTTTAGAACAAAAAACGTACAATTCCGGAATGTTCAGCTTGTATTTTAAAACACTTAACGTTACAATTACGGAATGTTCAGATTCTATTTCAGAACACATGACATTAAAATTCCAGAATGTTCAGCTTCTATTTTAGAACATATAACGTTAAAATTCTGGAATGTTAAGCTTCTATTTTAGAAGACAACGTTAAAATTTCAGAATGTTCAGCTTCTATTTGAGAACATATAACATAACAATTCCAGAATGTTCAGCTTCATTTTTAGAACATATAATGTTACAATTAGGGAATGTTCAGCTTCTATTTTAGAACATATAACATTACAATTCCGGAATGTTCAGCTTCTATTTTAGAACATATTACATAACATTTCCAGAATGTTCAGCTTCTGTTTTAGAACACATGACATTAAAATTCCGGAATATTCATCTTCTATTTTAGAACATACAACGTACAATTCCCGAATGTTCAGCTTGTATTTTAGAAGACAATGTTAAAATTTCAGAATGTTCAGCTTCTATTTTAGAACATATAATGTTTAAATTTCAGAACGTTCAGCTTTTATTTTTTTATTTTTTATTTTAGGACATTTTAGGACGAAACTATTGTAGAATGTTCAACTTCCACTTTAGAACACATGACATTAAAATTGCGGAATGTTCAGCTTCTATTTTGGAACACATAACGTTAAAATTCCGGAATGTTCAGCTTCTATTTTAGAACATATAACATAACAATTCCAGAATGTTCAGGTTCTGTTTTAGAACACATGACATTAAAATTGCGGAATGTTCAGCTTCTATTTTAGAACATATAACATGACAATTCCAGAATGTTCAGCTTCTGTTTTAGAACATATAACGTTACAATTAGGGAATGTTCAGATTCTATTTTAGAACACGACGTTAACATTTCAAAATGTTCAGCTTCTATTTTAGAACATAAAACGTAAAAATTCCAGAATGTTCAGCTTCTATTTTAGAACACATGACATTAAAATTCCGGAATGTTCAGCTTCTATTTTAGAACATATAACGTACAATTCCAGAATGTTCAGGTTCTATTTTAGAACATAAAACGTACAATTCCCGAATGTTCAGCTTCTATTTTAGAACATACAACGTACAATTCCAGAATGTTCAGCTTCTATTTTAGAACATATAACGTTAAAATTCTGGAATGTTAAGCTTCTATTTTAGAAGACAACGTTAAAATTTCAGAATGTTCAGCTTCTATTTGAGAACATATAACGTAACAATTCCGGAATGTTAAGCTTCTATTTTAGAAGACAACGTTAAAATTTCAGAATGTTCAGCTTCTATTTTAGAACATATAACGAAACAATTGCAGAATGTTGAGCTTCTATTTTAGAACATATAACGTTACTATTAGGGAATGTTCAGCTTCTATTTTAGAACACATAAAGTTAAAATTCCGGAATGTTCAGCTTCTATTTTAGAACATATAACATAACAATTCCAGAATGTTCTGCTTCTGTTTTAGAACATATAACTTTACTATTAGGGAATGTTCAGCTTCTATTTTAGAACATATAACATAACAATTCCAGAATGTTCAGGTTCTGTTTTAGAACACATGACATTAAAATTGCGGAATGTTCAGCTTCTATTTTAGAACATATAACATGACAATTCCAGAATGTTCAGCTTCTGTTTTAGAACATATAACGTTACAATTAGGGAATGTTCAGATTCTATTTTAGAACACGACGTTAACATTTCAAAATGTTCAGCTTCTATTTTAGAACATAAAACGTAAAAATTCCAGAATGTTCAGCTTCTATTTTAGAACACATGACATTAAAATTCCGGAATGTTCAGCTTCTATTTTAGAACATATAACGTACAATTCCAGAATGTTCAGGTTCTATTTTAGAACATAAAACGTACAATTCCCGAATGTTCAGCTTCTATTTTAGAACATACAACGTACAATTCCAGAATGTTCAGCTTCTATTTTAGAACATATAACGTTAAAATTCTGGAATGTTAAGCTTCTATTTTAGAAGACAACGTTAAAATTTCAGAATGTTCAGCTTCTATTTGAGAACATATAACGTAACAATTCCGGAATGTTAAGCTTCTATTTTAGAAGACAACGTTAAAATTTCAGAATGTTCAGCTTCTATTTTAGAACATATAATGAAACAATTGCAGAATGTTGAGCTTCTATTTTAGAACATATAACGTTACTATTAGGGAATGTTCAGCTTCTATTTTAGAACACATAAAGTTAAAATTCCGGAATGTTCAGCTTCTATTTTAGAACATATAACATAACAATTCCAGAATGTTCTGCTTCTGTTTTAGAACATATAACTTTACTATTAGGGAATGTTCAGCTTCTATTTTAGAACATATAAAGTTACAATTCGGGAATGTTCAGCTTCTATTTTAGAACATATTACATAACAATTCCAGAATGTTCTGCGTCTGTTTTAGAACATATAACGTTACAATTAGGGAATGTTCAGCTTCTATTTTAGAACATATTACATACCAATTCCAGAATGTTCAGCTTCTGTTTTAGAACACATGACATAACAATTCCAGAATGTGCAGCTTCTTTTTTACAACATATAACGTTAGAATTTCAGAATGTTCAGCTTTTGTTTTAGAACATATAACATGACAATTCCAGAATGTTCAGCTTCTGTTTTAGAACATATAACGTTACAATTTGGGAATGTTCAGATTCTATTTTAGAACACGAAGTTAACATTTCAAAATGTTCAGATTCTATTTTAGAACACATGACATTAAAATTCTGAAATGTTCAGCTTCTATTTTAGAACACATGACATTAAAATTCTGAAATGTTCAGCTTCTATTTTAGAACATACAACGTACAATTCCTGAATGTTCAGCTTGTATTTTATAACACTTAACGTTACAATTACGGAATGTTCAGATTCTATTTCAGAACACATGACATTAAAATTCCAGAATGTTCAGCTTCTATTTTAGAACATATAACGTTAAAATTCTGGAATGTTAAGCTTCTATTTTAGAAGACAACGTTAAAATTTCAGAATGTTCAGCTTCTATTTTAGAACATAAAACGTAACAATTTCAGAATGTTCAGCTTCTATTTTAGAACATATAATGAAACAATTGCAGAATGTTAAGCTTCTATTTTAGAAAACATGACATTAAAATTGCGGAATGTTCAGCTTCTATTTTAGAACACATAACGTTAAAATTCCGGAATATTCATCTTCAATTTTAGAACATATAATGTAACAATTCCAGAATGTTCAGCTTCTATTTTAGAACACGACGTTAACATTTCAAAATGTTCAGCTTCTATTTTAGAACATACAACGTACAATTCCAGAATGTTCAGCTTCTATTTTACAACATATAACGTTAGAATTTCAGAATGTTCAGCTTTTGTTTTAGAACATATAACGTAACAATTGCAGAATGTTCAGCTTCTATTTTAGAACATATAACATGACAATTCCAGAATGTTCAGCTTCTGTTTTAGAACATATAACGTTAGAATTTCAGAATGTTCAGCTTTTGTTTTAGAACATATAACGTTACAATTAGGGAATGTTCAGCTTCTATTTTAGAACATATTACATAACAATTCCAGAATGTTCTGCTTCTGTTTTAGAACATATAACGTTACTATTAGGGAATGTTCAGCTTCTATTTCAGAACATATAACGTTACAATTCAGGGAATGTTCAGCTTCTATTTTAGAACATATTACATAACAATTCCAGAATGTTCTGCTTCTGTTTTAGAACATATAACGTTACAATTAGGGAATGTTCAGCTTCTATTTTAGAACATATTACATACCAATTCCAGAATGTTCAGCTTCTGTTTTAGAACACATGACATAACAATTCCAGAATGTTCAGCTTCTGTTTTAGAACACATGACATAAAAATTCGGGAATGTTCAGCTTCTATTTTAGAACACATAACGATAAAATTCTGGAATATTCATCTTCTATTTTAGAACATATAACGTAACAATTCCAGAATGTTCAGCTTCTATTTACAACATATAACGTTAGAATTTCAGAATGTTCAGCTTTTGTTTTAGAACATATAACGTAACAATTGCAGAATGTTCAGCTTCTATTTTAAGACACATGACATTGGAATTGCGGAATGTTCAGCTCCTATTTTGGAACGCATAACATTAAAATTCCGGAATGTTCAGCTTCTATTTTAGAACATATAACATGACAATTCCAGAATGTTCAGCTTCTGTTTTAGAACATATAACGTTACAATTAGGGAATGTTCAGATTCTATTTTAGAACACGACGTTAACATTTCAAAATGTTCAGCTTCTATTTTAGAACACATGACATTAAAATTCCGGAATGTTCAGCTTCTATTTTAGAACATACAACGTACAATTCCAGAATGTTCAGCTTCTATTTTAGAACATACAACGTACAATTCCCGAATGTTCAGCTTGTATTTTAGAAAACTTAACGTTACAATTACGGAATGTTAAGATTCTATTTCAGAACACATAACATTAAAATTCCAGAATGTTCAGCTTCTATTTTAGAACATATAACATGACAATTCCAGAATGTTCAGCTTCTGTTTTAGAACATATAACGTTACAATTAGGGAATGTTCATCTTCTATTTTAGAACATATAACGTAACAATTCCAGAATGTTCAGCTTCTATTTTAGAACACGACGTTAACATTTCAAAATGTTCAGCTTCTATTTTAGAACACATAACGTTAAAATTCCGGAATATTCATCTTCTATTTTAGAACATATAACGTAACAATTCCAGAATGTTCAGCTTCTATTTTAGAACACGACGTTAACATTTCAAAATGTTCAGCTTCTATTTTAGAAGACAACATTAAAATTTCAGAATGTTCAGCTTCTATTTTAGAACATAAAACGTAACAATTCCGGAAT
Organism: Pterois miles; assembly: GCA_947000775.1. Classification (NCBI taxonomy): domain Eukaryota; kingdom Metazoa; phylum Chordata; class Actinopteri; order Perciformes; family Scorpaenidae; genus Pterois; species Pterois miles. The sequence goes on from CAMQGK010000218.1 coordinate 240,058, forward strand.
GTTACGCTTCTATTTTAGAAGACAACGTTAAAATTTCAGACTGTTCAGCTTCTATTTTAGAACATATAACGTTACAATTTCAGAATGTTCAACTTCTGTTTTAGAACGTCAAACGTAACAATTCCAGAATGTTCAGCTTCTATTTTAGAACATATTACATCACAATTCCAGAATGTTAAGTTTCTATTTTAGAACACATAACGTTAAAATTCCGGAATATTCATCTTCTATTTTAGAACATATAACGTACCCATTACAGAATGTTCAGCTTCTATTTTAGAACACGATGTTAACATTTCCAAATGTTCAGTTTCTATTTTAGAACATATTAAATAACAATTCCAGAATGTTCAGCTTCTATTTTAGAACATATAACGTTAAAAATCTTTGATGTTACGCTTCTATTTTAGAAGACAACATTAAAATTTCAGAATGTTCAGCTTCTATTTTAGAACATAAAACGTAACAATTCCAGAATGTTCAGCTTCTATTTCAGAACCTATAACGTAACAATTCCGAAATGTTACGCTTCTATTTTAGAAGACAACGTTAAAATTTCAGACTGTTCAGCTTCTATTTTGGAACATATAACGTTACAATTTCAGAATGTTCAGCTTCTGTTTTAGAACGTCAAACGTAACAATTCCAGAATGTTCAGCTTCTATTTTAGAACATATTACATCACAATTCCAGAATGTTAAGTTTCTATTTTAGAACACATAACGTTAAAATTCCGGAATATTCATCTTCTATTTTAGAACATATAACGTACCCATTACAGAATGTTCAGCTTCTATTTTAGAACACGATGTTAACATTTCCAAATGTTCAGATTCTATTTTAGAACATATTAAATAACAATTCCAGAATGTTCAGCTTCTATTTTAGAACATATAACGTTAAAAATCTTTGATGTTACGCTTCTATTTTAGAAGACAACGTTAAAATTTCAGATTTTTTCAGCTTCTATTTTAGAACGTATAACGTTACAATTTCGGAATGTTCAGCTTCTGTTTTAGAACACGATGTTAACATTCCGAAATGTTCAGATTCTATTTTAGAACGTATTACATAACAATTCCAGACTGTTCAGCTTTTGTTTTAGAACACATGACATTAAAATTCAGGAATTTTCAGCTTCTATTTTAGAACACATAACGTTAAAATTCCGGAATATTCATCTTCTATTTTAGAACATACATAGTAACAATTCCAGAATGTTCAGCTTCTATTTTAGAACACGACGTTAACATTTCGAAATGTTCAGATTCTATTTTAGAACACATGACATTAAAATTCTGAAATGTTCAGCTTCTATTTTAGAACATGATGTTAACATTTCGAAATGTTCAGATTCTATTTTAGAACACATGACATTAAAATTCCGGAATGTTCAGCTTCTATTTTAGAACATACAACGTACAATTAGGGAATGTTCAGATTCTATTTTAGAACACGACGTTAACATTTCAAAATTTTCAGCTTCTATTTTGGAACACATAACATTAAAATTCCGGAATGTTCAGCTTCTATTTTAGAACATACAACGTACAATTCCAGAATGTTCAGCTTCTATTTTAGAACATATAACGTTTAAATTCTGTAATGTTAAGCTTCTATTTTAGAAGACAACGTTAAAATTTCAGAATGTTCAGCTTCTATTTTAGAACATATAACGTAACAATTGCAGAATGTTCAGTTTCTGTTTTAGAACACATAACGTTAAAATTACGGAATGTTCAGCTTCTATTTTAGAACATATAACATGACAATTCCAGTATGTTCAGCTTCTGTTTTAGAACATATAACGTTACAATTAGGGAATGTTCAGATTCTATTTTAGAACACATGACGTTAAAATTCAGGAATGTTCAGCTTCTATTTAAGAACATAAAACGTACAATTCCAGAATGTTCAGCTTTTATTTTAGAACATGAAATGTAAAAATTCCAGAATGTTCAGCTTCTATGTTTGAACACATGACATTAAAATTCCGGAATGTTCAGCTTCTATTTTAGAACATACAACATACAATTCCAGAATGTTAGGCTTCTATTTTAGAACATATAACGTCATAATTCCGGAATGTTCAGTTTTGTTCTTTAGAACACAACGTTAAAGTTCCAGAATGTTCAGCTTCTATTTTAAAACATGAAACATAACAATTCCAGAATGTTCAGCTTCTGTTTTAGAACGTCAAACATAACAATTCCAGAATGTTCAGCTTCTGTTTTAGAACACATGACATTAAAATTGCGGAATGTTCAGCTTCTATTTTGGAACATATAACGTTAAAATTCTGGAATGTTCAGCTTCTATTTGAGAACATATAATGTAACAATTCCGGAATGTTCCGCTTCTGTTTTAGAACATATAATGCAACAATTCCAGAATGTTCAGCTTCTATTTTAGAACACACTGTTAAATTTTAGGAATGTTCAGCTTCTATTTTGGAATATATAACTTTAAAATTCCGGAATATTCAGTTTTTTTCTTTAGAACACAACATTAAAATTCCAGAATGTTCAGCTTCTATTTTAGAACATATAACGTAACAATTCCAGAATGTTCAGCTTCTATTTTTGAGAACACATAACGTTAAAATTCCAGAATGTTCAGCGTTTATTTTAGAATACGACGTTAAAATTTCGGAATGTTCAGCTTCTATTTTGAAACATATAACGTTAAAATTACGGAATGTTCAGCGTTTATTTTAGAACATATAACGTTACAATTCCGGAATGTTCAGCTTCTATTTTAGAACATATAACATTACAGTTTCGGAATGTTCAGCTTCTATCTTAGAACATATAACGTAACAATTCCAGAATGTTCAGTTTTGTTCTTTAGAACACAACGTTAAAATTCCAGAATGTTCAGCGTTTATTTTAGAATACGACGTTAATATTTCGGAATGTTCAGCTTCTATTTTGGAACATATAACGTTAAAATTCCGGAATGTTCAGTTTTGTTCTTTAGAACACAACGTTAAAATTCCAGAATGTTCAGCGTCTATTTTAGAACATATAACGTTACAATTCCGGAATGTTCAGCTTCTATTTTAGAACACATAACATTACAACTCCGGAAAGTTCAGCTTCTATTTTAGAACATATAACGTACAAATTCCGGAATGTTCCGCTTCTGTTTTAGAATGTATAATGTTACAATTTTGGAATGTTCAGCTGCTATTTTAGAACTGATAAAATAACAATTCCAGAATGTTCAGCTTCTGTTTTAGAACACATGACATTAAAATTCAGGAATGTTCAGCTTCTATTTTAGAACACATGACGTTAAAATTCTGAAATGTTCAGCTTCTATTTTAGAACATATAACTTTAAAATTCCGTAAAGTTCAGCTTATATTTTTGAACATATAACGTAACAATTCCAGAATGTTCAGCTTCTATTTTAGAACACGACGTTAACATTTCGAAATGTTCAGATTCTATTTTAGAACACATGACATTAAATTTCTGAAATGTTCAGCTTTTATTTTAGAAAATATAACATAAAAATTCCAGAATGTTCAGCTTCTATTTTAGAACATATAGCGTAACAATTCCAGAATGTTCAGCTTCTCTTTTAGAACACATGACGTTAAAATTCTTGAACGTTAAGCTTCTACTTTAGAAGACAACGTTAAAATTTCAGAATGTTCAGCTTCTATTTTGGAACATATAACATTACAATTTCAGACTGTTCAGCTTTTATCTTAAAACATGTAACGTAACAATTACAGAATGTTCAGCTTCTATTTTGGAGCATATGACATTAAAATTTGGGAATGTTCAGCTTTTATTTTACAACACACAACGTTAAAATTCTGGAATGTTCAGCTTCTATGTTAGAACATACAATGTAATGATTCCAGAATGTTCAGCTGCTATTTTAGAACATATAATGTAACACTTACGGAATGTTCCATTTCTGTTTTAGAACGTATAACGTTACAATTTCGTTATGTTCAGCTTCTGTTTTAGAATTTCTAACGTAACAATTCCAGAATGTTCAACTTATATTTTAGAACACGACGTTAACATTTCGAAATGTTCAGATTCTATTTTAGCATATATACTTTAACAATTCCAGAATATTCAGCTTCTATTTTAGAACATATGACGTTAAAATTCCGGAATGTTCAGTTTTGTTATTAAGAACACAACGTTACAATTTCGGAATGTTCAACTTCTATTTTAAAACATACAACGTTACAATTCCGGAATGTTCAGCTTCTATTTTTGAACATATAATGTAATAATTCCAGAATGTTCAGCTTCTATTTTAGGACATATTACATACCAATTCCAGAATGTTCAGCTTCTGTTTTAGAACACATGACATAACAATTCCAGAATGTTCAGCTTCTGTTTTAGAACACATGACATAAAAATTCGGGAATGTTCAGCTTCTATTTTAGAACACATAACGATAAAATTCTGGAATATTCATCTTCTATTTTAGAACATATAACGTAACAATTCCAGAATGTTCAGCTTCTATTTACAACATATAACGTTAGAATTTCAGAATGTTCAGCTTTTGTTTTAGAACATATAACGTAACAATTGCAGAATGTTCAGCTTCTATTTTAAGACACATGACATTGGAATTGCGGAATGTTCAGCTCCTATTTTGGAACACATAACATTAAAATTCCGGAATGTTCAGCTTCTATTTTAGAACATATAACATGACAATTCCAGAATGTTCAGCTTCTGTTTTAGAACATATAACGTTACAATTAGGGAATGTTCAGATTCTATTTTAGAACACGACGTTAACATTTCAAAATGTTCAGCTTCTATTTTAGAACACATGACATTAAAATTCCGGAATGTTCAGCTTCTATTTTAGAACATACAACGTACAATTCCAGAATGTTCAGCTTCTATTTTAGAACATACAACGTACAATTCCCGAATGTTCAGCTTGGGGGCGGCAGTAGCTCAGTCTGTAGGGAGTTGGCTTGGGAACCGGAGGGTCACCGGTTCAAGTCCCGACATGGACCAAAAACTGAGTGTGAACTGGTTGCTGGAGAGGTGCCAGTTTACCTCTTGGGCACTGCCGAGGTGCCCCTGAGCAAGGCACCAAACCCCCAACTGCTCGGGGCGCTTGTCAGGAGCAGCCCCCTCACTCTGACATCTCTCCATTAATGCATGTATGTGTGTTTCAGGTCTGCATGTACCATGTATGAGTTTAACAGAGTGTAAATTGAATTTCCCCATTGTGGGACTAATAAAGGTAGATCTTCTTCTTCTTCTCTTCTTCTTGTATTTTAGAAAACTTAACGTTACAATTACGGAATGTTAAGATTCTATTTCAGAACACATAACATTAAAATTCCAGAATGTTCAGCTTCTATTTTAGAACATATAATATGACAATTCCAGAATGTTCAGCTTCTGTTTTAGAACATATAACGTTACAATTAGGGAATGTTCAGATTCTATTTTAGAACACGACGTTAACATTTCAAAATGTTCAGCTTCTATTTTAGAACACATAACGTTAAAATTCCGGAATATTCATCTTCTATTTTAGAACATATAACGTAACAATTCCAGAATGTTCAGCTTCTATTTTAGAACATAAAACGTAACAATTCCAGAATGTTCAGCTTCTATTTTAGAACATATTACATCACAATTCCAGAATGTTAAGTTTCTATTTTAGAACACATAACGTTAAAATTCCGGAATATTCATCTTCTATTTTAGAACATATAACGTACCCATTACAGAATGTTCAGCTTCTATTTTAGAACACGATGTTAACATTTCCAAATGTTCAGATTCTATTTTAGAACATATTAAATAACAATTCCAGAATGTTCAGCTTCTATTTTAGAACATATAACGTTAAAAATCTTTGATGTTACGCTTCTATTTTAGAAGACAACATTAAAATTTCAGAATGTTCAGCTTCTATTTTAGAACATAAAACGTAACAATTCCAGAATGTTCAGCTTCTATTTCAGAACCTATAACGTAACAATTCCGGAATGTTACGCTTCTATTTTAGAAGACAACGTTAAAATTTCAGACTGTTCAGCTTCTATTTTAGAACATATAACGTTACAATTTCAGAATGTTCAGCTTCTGTTTTAGAACGTCAAACGTAACAATTCCAGAATGTTCAGCTTCTATTTTAGAACATATTACATCACAATTCCAGAATGTTAAGTTTCTATTTTAGAACACATAACGTTAAAATTCCGGAATATTCATCTTCTATTTTAGAACATATAACGTACCCATTACAGAATGTTCAGCTTCTATTTTAGAACACGATGTTAACATTTCCAAATGTTCAGATTCTATTTTAGAACATATTAAATAACAATTCCAGAATGTTCAGCTTCTATTTTAGAACATATAACGTTAAAAATCTTTGATGTTACGCTTCTATTTTAGAAGACAACGTTAAAATTTCAGATTTTTTCAGCTTCTATTTTAGAACGTATAACGTTACAATTTCGGAATGTTCAGCTTCTGTTTTAGAACACGATGTTAACATTCCGAAATGTTCAGATTCTATTTTAGAACGTATTACATAACAATTCCAGACTGTTCAGCTTTTGTTTTAGAACACATGACATTAAAATTCAGGAATTTTCAGCTTCTATTTTAGAACACATAACGTTAAAATTCCGGAATATTCATCTTCTATTTTAGAACATACATAGTAACAATTCCAGAATGTTCAGCTTCTATTTTAGAACACGACGTTAACATTTCGAAATGTTCAGATTCTATTTTAGAACACATGACATTAAAATTCTGAAATGTTCAGCTTCTATTTTAGAACATGATGTTAACATTTCGAAATGTTCAGATTCTATTTTAGAACACATGACATTAAAATTCCGGAATGTTCAGCTTCTATTTTAGAACATACAACGTACAATTAGGGAATGTTCAGATTCTATTTTAGAACACGACGTTAACATTTCAAAATTTTCAGCTTCTATTTTGGAACACATAACATTAAAATTCCGGAATGTTCAGCTTCTATTTTAGAACATACAACGTACAATTCCAGAATGTTCAGCTTCTATTTTAGAACATATAACGTTTAAATTCTGTAATGTTAAGCTTCTATTTTAGAAGACAACGTTAAAATTTCAGAATGTTCAGCTTCTATTTTAGAACATATAACGTAACAATTGCAGAATGTTCAGTTTCTGTTTTAGAACACATAACGTTAAAATTACGGAATGTTCAGCTTCTATTTTAGAACATATAACATGACAATTCCAGTATGTTCAGCTTCTGTTTTAGAACATATAACGTTACAATTAGGGAATGTTCAGATTCTATTTTAGAACACATGACGTTAAAATTCAGGAATGTTCAGCTTCTATTTAAGAACATAAAACGTACAATTCCAGAATGTTCAGCTTTTATTTTAGAACATGAAATGTAAAAATTCCAGAATGTTCAGCTTCTATGTTTGAACACATGACATTAAAATTCCGGAATGTTCAGCTTCTATTTTAGAACATACAACATACAATTCCAGAATGTTAGGCTTCTATTTTAGAACATATAACGTCATAATTCCGGAATGTTCAGTTTTGTTCTTTAGAACACAACGTTAAAGTTCCAGAATGTTCAGCTTCTATTTTAAAACATGAAACATAACAATTCCAGAATGTTCAGCTTCTGTTTTAGAACGTCAAACATAACAATTCCAGAATGTTCAGCTTCTGTTTTAGAACACATGACATTAAAATTGCGGAATGTTCAGCTTCTATTTTGGAACATATAACGTTAAAATTCTGGAATGTTCAGCTTCTATTTGAGAACATATAATGTAACAATTCCGGAATGTTCCGCTTCTGTTTTAGAACATATAATGCAACAATTCCAGAATGTTCAGCTTCTATTTTAGAACACACTGTTAAATTTTAGGAATGTTCAGCTTCTATTTTGGAATATATAACTTTAAAATTCCGGAATATTCAGTTTTTTTCTTTAGAACACAACATTAAAATTCCAGAATGTTCAGCTTCTATTTTAGAACATATAACGTAACAATTCCAGAATGTTCAGCTTCTATTTTTGAGAACACATAACGTTAAAATTCCAGAATGTTCAGCGTTTATTTTAGAATACGACGTTAAAATTTCGGAATGTTCAGCTTCTATTTTGAAACATATAACGTTAAAATTACGGAATGTTCAGCGTTTATTTTAGAACATATAACGTTACAATTCCGGAATGTTCAGCTTCTATTTTAGAACATATAACATTACAGTTTCGGAATGTTCAGCTTCTATCTTAGAACATATAACGTAACAATTCCAGAATGTTCAGTTTTGTTCTTTAGAACACAACGTTAAAATTCCAGAATGTTCAGCGTTTATTTTAGAATACGACGTTAATATTTCGGAATGTTCAGCTTCTATTTTGGAACATATAACGTTAAAATTCCGGAATGTTCAGTTTTGTTCTTTAGAACACAACGTTAAAATTCCAGAATGTTCAGCGTCTATTTTAGAACATATAACGTTACAATTCCGGAATGTTCAGCTTCTATTTTAGAACACATAACGTTACAACTCCGGAAAGTTCAGCTTCTATTTTAGAACATATAACGTACAAATTCCGGAATGTTCCGCTTCTGTTTTAGAATGTATAATGTTACAATTTTGGAATGTTCAGCTGCTATTTTAGAACTGATAAAATAACAATTCCAGAATGTTCAGCTTCTGTTTTAGAACACATGACATTAAAATTCAGGAATGTTCAGCTTCTATTTTAGAACACATGACGTTAAAATTCTGAAATGTTCAGCTTCTATTTTAGAACATATAACTTTAAAATTCCGTAAAGTTCAGCTTATATTTTTGAACATATAACGTAACAATTCCAGAATGTTCAGCTTCTATTTTAGAACACGACGTTAACATTTCGAAATGTTCAGATTCTATTTTAGAACACATGACATTAAATTTCTGAAATGTTCAGCTTTTATTTTAGAAAATATAACATAAAAATTCCAGAATGTTCAGCTTCTATTTTAGAACATATAGCGTAACAATTCCAGAATGTTCAGCTTCTCTTTTAGAACACATGACGTTAAAATTCTTGAACGTTAAGCTTCTACTTTAGAAGACAACGTTAAAATTTCAGAATGTTCAGCTTCTATTTTGGAACATATAACATTACAATTTCAGACTGTTCAGCTTTTATCTTAAAACATGTAACGTAACAATTCCAGAATGTTCAGCTTCTATTTTGGAGCATATGACATTAAAATTTGGGAATGTTCAGCTTTTATTTTACAACACACAACGTTAAAATTCTGGAATGTTCAGCTTCTATGTTAGAACATACAATGTAATGATTCCAGAATGTTCAGCTGCTATTTTAGAACATATAATGTAACACTTACGGAATGTTCCATTTCTGTTTTAGAACGTATAACGTTACAATTTCGTTATGTTCAGCTTCTGTTTTAGAATTTCTAACGTAACAATTCCAGAATGTTCAACTTATATTTTAGAACACGACGTTAACATTTCGAAATGTTCAGATTCTATTTTAGCATATATACTTTAACAATTCCAGAATATTCAGCTTCTATTTTAGAACATATGACGTTAAAATTCCGGAATGTTCAGTTTTGTTATTAAGAACACAACGTTACAATTTCGGAATGTTCAACTTCTATTTTAAAACATACAACGTTACAATTCCGGAATGTTCAGCTTCTATTTTTGAACATATAATGTAATAATTCCAGAATGTTCAGCTTCTATTTTAGGACATATAATGTAACAATTCCGGAATGTTCCATTTCGGTTTTAGAACGTATAACGTTACAATTTCGGGATGTTCAGCTTCTGTTTTAAAACATACAACGTAAAAATTCCAGAATGTTCAGCTTCTATTTTAGAACAAATGACATTAAAATTCCGGAATGTTTAGCTTCTATTTTGAAACATATAACGTAACAATTCCAGAATGTTCAGCTTCTATTTTATAACATAAAATGTGACAATTCCGGAATGTTCAGCCTCAATTTTAGAACATATAACATAACAATTCCAGAATGTTCAGCTTCTGTTTCAGAACACATGACATTAAAATTCGGGAATGTTCAGCTTCTATTTTAGAACACACAACGTTAAAATTCTGGAATATTCAGCTTCTATTTTGGAATATATAACGTTAAAATTTCAGAATGTTCAGCTTCTATTTTAGAACATATAATGTAACAATTCCAGAATGTTCAGCTTCTGTTTTAGAACATATAACGTTACAATTCCGGAATGTTCAGCTTCTATTTTAGAACACGATGTTAACATTTCGAAATGCTGAGATTCTATTTTAGGACGCATGACATTAAAATTCTGAAATGTTCAGCTTCTATTTTAGAACATATAACGTAAAAATTCCAGAATGTTCAGCTTCTATTTTAGAACACATGACATTAAAATTCCGGAATGTTCAGCTTCTATTTCAGAACATACAACGTACAATTCCAGAATGTTCAGCTTCTAATTTAGAACATATAACGTAACAATTCCAGAATGTTAAGCTTCTATTTTAGAACATATGACATTAAAATTCTGTTATGTTAAGCTTCTATTTTAGAAGACAACGTTAAAATTTCAGAATGTTCAGCTTTTATTTTAGAACATATAACGTAACAATTGCAGAATGTTCAGCTTCTATTTTAGAACATATAATGTAACAATTCCAGAATGTTCAGCTTCTGTCTTAGAACATATAACGTTATAGTTAGGGAATGTTCAGATTCTATTTTAGAACACATGAAATTAAAATTCGGGAATGTTCAGCTTCTATTTTGGAACATATTGTTACAACCCTGCCTAGGGGAAACCTGGTGCAACAAGAATAATGAGGCTCCCCTTTCCCAAAACTCCCCAAAAACCACCAGCAACAAGGGATTTACAGCCCTTCTAAAAGGTTTATTCAGAGAGCGAACATCAGGGTAGGCAAAGGCAAAAATAACAACCAAAAAAAAGCTAGAAACCCTAAACTGCTCTACTTGAACATAAGAAAACAAAGGACAAAACTCAGCCCTAACTCCTATAGCCAAAACAGGAGAAAACAGATTTAAATAAAAGGTGCCACCTACCCCTACTGGGTTGGACAGGTTTTACTATTACAAACGGAAGTATCTCACAAAGTTAACAAATGCTGGTAGTTTTGGTGGTGTGTTGAGGAAGAAGAGCGCCCTTGGACAGAAGGAACCCGGCTTTTTATATCTGTGGCTGGAGACTGGAAACCAATCAGCTCCATGGATCAGGCCCCGACGCCTACCTGCAATCAGCCACCCACACCAGCTCACCTGCAGCTCAACACACACACACACACCAGAAGACAACAAGAAAAGAAGAGATCTACCACAGAAGACTTTGTAGAACATACTCTAAACAGGATCAGATGCTAATACAACCTCAGGGTCAGCTTCTATTTTGGAACACATAACGTTAAAATTCCGGAATGTTCAGCTTCTATTTTAGAAAATATAACGTTAGAATTTCAGAATGTTCAGCTTCTATTTTAGAACATATAATGTAACAATTCCAGAATGTTCAGCTTCTGTTTTAGAACATATAACGTTACAATTAGGGAATGTTCAGATTCTATTTTAGAACACGTGAAATTAAAATTTGGGAATGTTCAGCTTCTATTTTAGAACATATGACGTTAAAATTCCGGAATGTTCAGTTTTGTTATTAAGAACGCAACGTTACAATTTCGGAATGTTCAACTTCGATTTTAGAACATATAACGTTACAATTCCGGAATGTTCAGCTTCTATTTTAGAACATATAACGTTACAATTCCGGAATGTTCACCTTCTATTTTAGAACACGATGTTAACATTTCGAAATGTTGAGATTCTATTTTAGAACACATGACATTAAAATTCTGAAATGTTCAGCTTCTATTTTAAAACATATAACGTAAAAATTCCAGAATGTTCAGCTTCTATTTTAGAACACATGACATTAAAATTCCGGAATGTTCAGCTTCTATTATATAACATAAAATGTGATAATTCCGGAATGTTCAGCTTCTATTTTAGAACATATGACGTTAAAATTCCGGAATGTTCAGCTTCTATTTTAGAACACATAACATTACAACTCCGGAAAGTTCAGCTTCTATTTTAGAACATATAACGTACAAATTCCGGAATGTTCCGCTTCTGTTTTAGAATGTATAATGTTACAATTTTGGAATGTTCAGCTGCTATTTTAGAACTGATAAAATAACAATTCCAGAATGTTCAGCTTCTGTTTTAGAACACATGACATTAAAATTCAGGAATGTTCAGCTTCTATTTTAGAACACATGACGTTAAAATTCTGAAATGTTCAGCTTCTATTTTAGAACATATAACTTTAAAATTCCGTAAAGTTCAGCTTATATTTTTGAACATATAACGTAACAATTCCAGAATGTTCAGCTTCTATTTTAGAACACGACGTTAACATTTCGAAATGTTCAGATTCTATTTTAGAACACATGACATTAAATTTCTGAAATGTTCAGCTTTTATTTTAGAAAATATAACATAAAAATTCCAGAATGTTCAGCTTCTATTTTAGAACATATAGCGTAACAATTCCAGAATGTTCAGCTTCTCTTTTAGAACACATGACGTTAAAATTCTTGAACGTTAAGCTTCTACTTTAGAAGACAACGTTAAAATTTCAGAATGTTCAGCTTCTATTTTGGAACATATAACATTACAATTTCAGACTGTTCAGCTTTTATCTTAAAACATGTAACGTAACAATTCCAGAATGTTCAGCTTCTATTTTGGAGCATATGACATTAAAATTTGGGAATGTTCAGCTTTTATTTTACAACACACAACGTTAAAATTCTGGAATGTTCAGCTTCTATGTTAGAACATACAATGTAATGATTCCAGAATGTTCAGCTGCTATTTTAGAACATATAATGTAACACTTACGGAATGTTCCATTTCTGTTTTAGAACGTATAACGTTACAATTTCGTTATGTTCAGCTTCTGTTTTAGAATTTCTAACGTAACAATTCCAGAATGTTCAACTTATATTTTAGAACACGACGTTAACATTTCGAAATGTTCAGATTCTATTTTAGCATATATACTTTAACAATTCCAGAATATTCAGCTTCTATTTTAGAACATATGACGTTAAAATTCCGGAATGTTCAGTTTTGTTATTAAGAACACAACGTTACAATTTCGGAATGTTCAACTTCTATTTTAAAACATACAACGTTACAATTCCGGAATGTTCAGCTTCTATTTTTGAACATATAATGTAATAATTCCAGAATGTTCAGCTTCTATTTTAGGACATATAATGTAACAATTCCGGAATGTTCCATTTCGGTTTTAGAACGTATAACGTTACAATTTCGGGATGTTCAGCTTCTGTTTTAAAACATACAACGTAAAAATTCCAGAATGTTCAGCTTCTATTTTAGAACAAATGACATTAAAATTCCGGAATGTTTAGCTTCTATTTTGAAACATATAACGTAACAATTCCAGAATGTTCAGCTTCTATTTTATAACATAAAATGTGACAATTCCGGAATGTTCAGCCTCAATTTTAGAACATATAACATAACAATTCCAGAATGTTCAGCTTCTGTTTCAGAACACATGACATTAAAATTCGGGAATGTTCAGCTTCTATTTTAGAACACACAACGTTAAAATTCTGGAATATTCAGCTTCTATTTTGGAATATATAACGTTAAAATTTCAGAATGTTCAGCTTCTATTTTAGAACATATAATGTAACAATTCCAGAATGTTCAGCTTCTGTTTTAGAACATATAACGTTACAATTCCGGAATGTTCAGCTTCTATTTTAGAACACGATGTTAACATTTCGAAATGCTGAGATTCTATTTTAGGACGCATGACATTAAAATTCTGAAATGTTCAGCTTCTATTTTAGAACATATAACGTAAAAATTCCAGAATGTTCAGCTTCTATTTTAGAACACATGACATTAAAATTCCGGAATGTTCAGCTTCTATTTCAGAACATACAACGTACAATTCCAGAATGTTCAGCTTCTAATTTAGAACATATAACGTAACAATTCCAGAATGTTAAGCTTCTATTTTAGAACATATGACATTAAAATTCTGTTATGTTAAGCTTCTATTTTAGAAGACAACGTTAAAATTTCAGAATGTTCAGCTTTTATTTTAGAACATATAACGTAACAATTGCAGAATGTTCAGCTTCTATTTTAGAACATATAATGTAACAATTCCAGAATGTTCAGCTTCTGTCTTAGAACATATAACGTTATAGTTAGGGAATGTTCAGATTCTATTTTAGAACACATGAAATTAAAATTCGGGAATGTTCAGCTTCTATTTTGGAACATATTGTTACAACCCTGCCTAGGGGAAACCTGGTGCAACAAGAATAATGAGGCTCCCCTTTCCCAAAACTCCCCAAAAACCACCAGCAACAAGGGATTTACAGCCCTTCTAAAAGGTTTATTCAGAGAGCGAACATCAGGGTAGGCAAAGGCAAAAATAACAACCAAAAAAAAGCTAGAAACCCTAAACTGCTCTACTTGAACATAAGAAAACAAAGGACAAAACTCAGCCCTAACTCCTATAGCCAAAACAGGAGAAAACAGATTTAAATAAAAGGTGCCACCTACCCCTACTGGGTTGGACAGGTTTTACTATTACAAACGGAAGTATCTCACAAAGTTAACAAATGCTGGTAGTTTTGGTGGTGTGTTGAGGAAGAAGAGCGCCCTTGGACAGAAGGAACCCGGCTTTTTATATCTGTGGCTGGAGACTAGAAACCAATCAGCTCCATGGATCAGGCCCCGACGCCTACCTGCAATCAGCCACCCACACCAGCTCACCTGCAGCTCAACACACACACACACACCAGAAGACAACAAGAAAAGAAGAGATCTACCACAGAAGACTTTGTAGAACATACTCTAAACAGGATCAGATGCTAATACAACCTCAGGGTCAGCTTCTATTTTGGAACACATAACGTTAAAATTCCGGAATGTTCAGCTTCTATTTTAGAAAATATAACGTTAGAATTTCAGAATGTTCAGCTTCTATTTTAGAACATATAATGTAACAATTCCAGAATGTTCAGCTTCTGTTTTAGAACATATAACGTTACAATTAGGGAATGTTCAGATTCTATTTTAGAACACGTGAAATTAAAATTTGGGAATGTTCAGCTTCTATTTTAGAACATATGACGTTAAAATTCCGGAATGTTCAGTTTTGTTATTAAGAACGCAACGTTACAATTTCGGAATGTTCAACTTCGATTTTAGAACATATAACGTTACAATTCCGGAATGTTCAGCTTCTATTTTAGAACATATAACGTTACAATTCCGGAATGTTCACCTTCTATTTTAGAACACGATGTTAACATTTCGAAATGTTGAGATTCTATTTTAGAACACATGACATTAAAATTCTGAAATGTTCAGCTTCTATTTTAGAACATATAACGTAAAAATTCCAGAATGTTCAGCTTCTATTTTAGAACACATGACATTAAAATTCCGGAATGTTCAGCTTCTATTATATAACATAAAATGTGATAATTCCGGAATGTTCAGCTTCTATTTTAGAACATATGACGTTAAAATTCCGGAATGTTCAGTTTTGTTATTAAGAACACAACGTTACAATTTCGGAATGTTAAACTTCTATTTTAAAACATACAACGTTACAATTCCGGAATGTTCAGCTTCTATTTCAGAACATATAACTTAACAATTCCAGAGTGTTCAGCTTCTGTTTTGGAGCATATGACATTAAAATTCGGGAATGTTCAGCTTTTATTTTAGAACACACAATGTTAAAATTCAGGAATGTTCAGCTTCTATTTTAGAACATATAACATAACAATTCCAGAATGTTCAGATTCTATTTTAGAACACATGAAAATAAAATTTCGGAATGTTCAGCTTCTATTTTAGAACATATAACGTTAAAATTTCAGAATGTTCAGCTTCTATTTTAGAACATATAACGTTAAAATTTCAGAATGTTCAGCTTAAATTTTAGAACATGTAACGTAACAATTGCAGAATGTTCAGCTTCTGTTTCAGAACATATAATGTTACAATTAGGGAATGTTCAGATTCTATTTTAGAACACATGAAATTAAAATACGGGAATGTTCAGCTTCTATTTTGGAAAATATACTTTAACAATTCCAGAATGTTTAGCTTCTATTTTAGAACATACAACGTTACAATTCCGGAATGTTCAGCTTCTATTTTTGAACATATAACGTAACAATTCTCGAATGTTCAGCTTGTATTTTGGAACACATAACGTAACAATTCCGGAATGTTCAGATTCTATTTCACAAGACATGACATTAAAATTCCGGAATGTTCAGCTTCTATTTTAGAACATATAACGTAACAATTCCAATTTGTTCAGATTCTAATTTAGAACACATGACATTAAAATCCTGAAATGTTCATCATCTATTTTAGAACATATAACGTAAAAATTCCTGAATTTTCAGCTTCTATTTTAGAACACATGACATTAAAATTCCGGAATGTTCAGCTTCTATTTTAGAACATATAACATAACAATTCCAGAATGTTCAGCTTCTCTTTTAGAACATGTGATGCTAAAATTCTGGAATGTTAAGCTTCTATTTTAGAAGACAACGTTAAAATTTCAGAATGTTCATCTTGTATTTTAGAACATATGACGTTAACATTTCGAAATGTTGAGATTCTATTTTAGAACGCATGACAATAAAATTCTGAAATGTTCAGCTTCTATTTTAGAACATATAATGTAAAAATTCCAGAATGTTCAGCTTCTATTTTAGAACACATGACATTAAAATTCCGGAATGTTCAGCTTCTATTTTAGAACATATAACGTAACAATTCCAGAATGTTCAGCTTCTCTTTTAGAACACACGACATTAAAATTCAGGAATGTTCAGCTTCTATTTTATAACATAAAATGTAACAATTCCGGAATGTTCAGCCTCTGTTTTTGAACATATAACGGAACAACTCCGGAATGTATAGCTTCTGTTTTAGAACATATAACATTACAGTTTCGGAATGTTCAGCTTCTATTTCAGAACATATAACTTAACAATTCCAGAATGTTCAGCTTCTGTTTTGGAGCATATGACATTAAAATTCGGGAATGTTCAGCTTTTATTTTAGAACATATAACGTTACAATTCCGGAATATTCAGCTTCTATTTTAGAACATACAACGTTACAATTCCGGAATATTCAGCTTCTATTTTAGAACACAATGTTAAGATTTCGAAATGTTCAGATTCTATTTTAGAACGCATGACATTAAAATTCTGAAATGTTCAGCTTCTATTTTAGAACATATAATGTAACAATTCCAGAATGTTCAGCTTCTCTTTTAGAAAATAAAACGTTACAATTATGGAATGTTCAGATTCTATTTTAGAACACGACATTAAAATTGCGGAATCTTCAGCTTCTATTTTATAACATAAAATGTGACAATTCCGGAATGTTCAGCCTCTATTTTAGAACATATAACGGACCAATTCCGGAATGTTCAGCTTCTGTTTTAGAACATGTAACGTTACAGTTTCGGAATGTTCAGCTTCTATTTCAGAACATAAAACTTAACAATTCCAGAATGTTCAGCTTCTGTTTTGGAGCATATGACATTAAAATTCGGGAATGTTCAGATTCTACTTTAGAACACATGACATTGAAATTCAGGAATGTTCACCTTCTATTTTGGAACATATAACGTTACAATTCCGGAATGTTCAGCTTCTCTTTTAGAACATATGACGTTAAAATTCTGGAATGTTCAGCTTCTATTTTAGAACATATAATGTAACAATTCCAGAATGTTCAGCTTCTATTTTAGAACATATTACATAACAATTCCAGAATGTTCTGCTTCTGTTTTAGAACGTATAACGTTACAATTTTTGATTGTTCAGCCTCTATTTTCAAACATATAACGTTACAATTTCGGAATGTTCAGCTTCTGTTTTCGAACATATAACGTAACAATTCCGGAATGTTCTGCTTCTGTTTTAAGAGATAAGATAAGATAAGATAAGATAAGATTGAACTTTATTCATCCCGAAGGAAATTGTTGTGCCATAGATGCTCAGTATTTACAAAAAGTACAAAACGCAACACAATTAACATCACACAGTGTATAGAGAAACAAGTTTAAAAAAAGAGATAAGAACTGAGGATTGATAAGTACAAATAGGAGGGGAAAAGTACTTTTCTCATCAATAGTGAGAAATCAAATAACTGAAAAATAACCATATTGCACAGATAACATCAGTAATGTAGTGTTAATTGAACAGCATTACCATATGTGAAGTACTGCACATGCCAATAAAAACTGATGACAGTAATGGTGTTATTGCACATGAAATAAATAAATAAAGGTGGTAATATGAAGGCCGTATTATTGCATATGATAGTAGAAAAGATGATGATATTAAAGCCGTATTATTGCACTGATGCTGGTGTTCATAAAGTCCAGTATTGTCAACTGTCCGTCCAGCAGAAAGGGGAGGAGTTATAGAGTCTGATGGCCACAGGGAGAAAAGACCTCCTGTGACGCTCTGTTGAGCATCTCGGTGGTCTCAGTCTACGGCTGAAGGTGCTCTGGTAGGACTCCAGAGTGGCATGCAGGGGATGAGAGGTGTTGTCTCTGATACTGAGTAGCTTCCTCAGCATCCTCTTCTCCGACACCTCCGCCAAAGACTCTAGTTCCACTCCCAGGACAGAACCCGCCTTCCTGATGAGCTTGCTGAGTCTGTCGGCGTCGGCTACCTTCACCCTGCTGCCCCAGCACACTACAGCGTAGAAGATGACACTGGCCACCACCGAGTGATAGAACGTCTGCAGCATGGTTCTGCAGACATTAAAGGATCTGAGTCTCCTGAGTAGATACAGTCGACTCAGACCCTTCTTGTACAGATCTTGTGAGTTTTTTGTCCAGTCCATTTTATTGTCGAGGTGGACACCAAGGTATTTGTAATCCTCCACGATGTCCACCTCTGTGCCCCTGATGCTGACTGGGTTAAGAGTGGTCCTGTGTTTTCTAAAGTCAAAAACCAGCTCTTTGGTTTTTGTAATGTTGAGCTGGAGATGATTTAGGTCACACCATCCCACAAACCTGTCCACAACTCCTCTGTACTCAGCCTCCTGATCTCTGTTGATACAGCCCACTATGGCAGAGTCGTCTGAAAACTTCTGCAGATGGCAGGAAGGTGAGCTGTGTCTGAAGTCCGAGGTGAAGAGCGTGAAGAGGAAAGGAGACAAGACTGTCCCCTGAGGGACCCCCGTGCTGCTCACTATGGTGTCCGACGTGACATTCTGCAGCCTCACATACTGTGGCCGATAGTTAGTGATCCAGGCCACTAGTGGAGCATCCACCTGCATGTCCAGAAGCTTGGTCCTCAGGAGGGCGGGTCGGACGCTGTTGAAAGCACTGGAGAAGTCAAAAAACATGACTCTCACACTGCTGCCTATCTCCTCCAGATGAGTACAAGCCCTGTTCAGCAGAAAGAGGACGGCGTCTTCCACTCCAATGCGAGGCTGATAGGCAAACTGCAGGGGGTCCAGTGATGGTCCAGTCAGGGAGCGTAGGTGCTTCAGAACCAGACGTTCCATTGACTTCATCACATGAGAAGTCAGAGCCACTGGTCTGTAGTCACTGTGGGTGTTTGGATGCTTTTTCTTGGGGACAGGAACAAGGCAGGATGTTTTCCACATAGAGGGGACAACCATCAGACTCAGGCTCAGGTTGAAGATGTGCCTGAAAACTGCGCACAGCTGGGTAGCACAGCCCTTAAGCACTCTGGGGCTGATGCCGTCGGGACCTGCAGCTTTGCCAGGTCTTAGTCTGCTGAACTCTCTTCTCACCTCTTCAGCAGTGATGGTGAAGGGTCCTGACGGGGGATGAGAAGAGTGAACAGGAGCAGCTGCTGGTGTTGTGGGGAGATGGTGAGGTGGAGGTGTCGAAGTAGAGGGCAGAGAATGCTGCAGTGAAGGAGGAGGAGGGAGAGCAGCAGGGGATGGGGTGTCGTTAGGGGAGCAGGGGGGTGAGTGGGCAGAGGCCATCTCATCAAACCTGTTGAAAAACAGGTTCAGCTCATTGGCCTCATCCAGGTCTCCCACCATCCCCCGATCCGTCTTTGTCCCATGGCCAGTGATGGTTCTGAGGCCACTCCACACCTCCCTCATGTTCTTTTGTTGGAGTTTACTCTCCAACTTCCTCCTATAACACTCCTTGCCCTCCTTTATTTTCTCCCTCTGTTCTATCTGCACCTTCTTCATCTCCTCCTTGTCTCCACTCCTGAAGGCTGCCTTCTTCCTGTTTAGTGAAGCTTTGATGTCCTTGGTCACCCAGGGTTTGTTGTTTGGGTAACAGTGCACAGTTTTGGTGGGGATTATGGTGTCCATACAGAAACTGACATAGTCTGTGATGCAGTCAGTGAGTCCATTGATGTCCTCCCCGTGAGCATTACAGAGCACATCCCAGTCGGTCTCCTCAAAACAATCCTGGAGAGTCTGCTCAGCCTCCTGGGACCAGATCCGAACTGTTCTGGTGGCCACTGGTTGCCGCTGGACTTCAGGTGTATAGAGGGGTTTCAGGTGGACCAGGTTGTGGTCAGATCTGCCCAGGGGGGAGGGCTATGGAGCTGTATGCTTCCTTAACATTGGCATACAGCAGGTCCAGTGTTTTATTCTCCCTTGTTGGGCAGTCCACAAACTGTTTGAAGGTGGGGGAGTGTTTTTGTCAGAGTGACGTGATTGAAATCACCGGAGATGGATATGAATGCATTTGGATGCCGCGTCTGTAGTCCCCCGGTAACGGAGCTGATGACGTCATCCACACAAGAGGCATTAGCGGAAGGAGGAACGTAAACAATGATAATAATGGCCTGGGAAAACTCTCTGGGCAAATAATATGGACGGAGACTCACTGCCAGCAGTTCGATGTCCGGGCTGCACACACGGTCCTTCACCGTAATGTGTCCGGGGTCACACCACTTGTTGTTCACGTAGAGAGCGAGCCCCCCTCCTTTCTTTTTGCCGCTCTCGTCGTAACTCCGGTCCGCCCGCACAAGTTGGAAGCCGGCCAAACTCAGCACCGAGTCCGGGATGATGTCCTTCAGCCATGTTTCAGTGAAGCACATCACAGATACCTCCCGAAACACACTGTCGCTCCTTGTGAGTGATGTTAACTCCTCCATTTTATTTCCCAGTGCTCTTACGTTCCCCATGATGATGGAGGGGAGATACGGACGGTATCTCCTCTTCCTCAGCCATCGTCTCCTACCGCCTCTGCAGCCCCGATATTTCTTCCTGATCTCCTCGGGGATCTCAGGTCTCGTAGTGGCCGCCCCGCTTTTCCGGAGGCTCAACAGCTGATCCCTGCTGTAAACAATGGAGCCCGGCGTCTGCTCCGCGAGAACGGAGGACCGACACGAAAAAAGTGCCGAAATCAAGATAAACACTAAAAAGAATGTGCGTAGCCACATCCTTGTGCTAATTACTTGCTACTTTAATTCACAAGAATAGCCAGAAAGGTAAATACACAAGAAAAAAGTAGGAAAAACACAGGACAGACGCGGAGCAACTATGGCTGGGAGCTGCCCTCAGACAGCGCCGGAAGTACTTGCGTCAAACGTAACAAATCCAGAATGTTCAGCTTCTATTTTAGAACATATTACATAACAATTCCAGAATGTTCAGCTTCTGTTTTCGAACATATAACGTAACAATTCCGGAATGTTCTGCTTCTGTTTTAGAACGTATAACGTTACAATTTCGGATTGTTCAGCTTCTATTTTCAAACATATAACGTTACAATTTCGGATTGTTCAGCTTCTATTTTCGAACATATAACGTAACAATTCCGGAATGTTCTGCTTCTGTTTCAGAACGTATAACGTTACAATTTCGGATTGTTCAGCTTCTATTTTCAAACATATAACGTTACAATTTCGGAATTTTCAGCTTCTATTTTAGAACATATAACGTAACAATTCTGGAATGTTCCGCTTCTGTTTTAGAACGTATAACGTTACAATTTCGGATTGTTCAGCTTCTATTTTAGAACATATAACGTTACAATTTCGGAATGTTCAGCTTCTATTTTAGAACATATTACATGACAATTCCAGAATGCTCAGCTTCTGTTTTACAACACATGACATTAAAATTCGGGAATGTTCATCTTCTATTTTAGAACATATAATGTAACAATTCCAGAATGTTCAGCTTCTATTTTGAAACATATAACGTAATGTTCAGCTTCTGTGTTAGAACATGTAACGTTACAATTTCGGAATGTTCAGCTTCTATTTTTGAACATAAAACATAACAATTCCGGAATGTTCAGATTCTGTTTTAGAACATAAAACGTAACAATTGTAGAATGTTCAGCTTCTATTTTGGAACACATAACGTTAAAATTCCGGAATGTTCAGCTTCTATTTTAAAAAATATAATGTAACAATTCCAGAATGTTCAGCTTCTGTTTTAGAACATATAACGTTACAATTAGAGAATGTTCAGCTTCTATTTTGGAACATATAACGTTACAATTCCGGAATGTTCGGCTTCTATTTTAGAACATATACTTTAACAATTCCAGAATGTTCAGCTTCTATTTTAGAACATATGACGTTAAAATTCCGGAATGTTCAGTTTTGTTATTAAGAACACAACGTTACAATTTCTAAATGTTAAACTTCTATTTTAAAACATATAACGTTACAGTTTCGGAATGTTCAGCTTCTATTTTAGAACACATAACATTAAAATTCCGGAATGTTCAGCTTCTATATTAGAACATATAACGTAACAATTCCAGAATGTTCAGCTTCTCTTTTAGAACATATGACGTTAAAATTCTGGAATGTTAAACTTCTATTTTAGAAGACAACGTTAAAATTTCAGAATGTTCAACTTCTATTTTAAAACATATAACGTTACAATTCCGGAATGTTCAGCTTCTATTTTTGAACATATAATGTAACAATTCCCGAATGTTCAGCTTGTATTTTAGAAAACATAATGTTAAAATTTCGGAATGTTCAGATTCTATTTCAGAACACATGACATTAATATTCTGGAATGTTCAGCTTATATTTTAGAACATATAACATAACAGTTCCAGAATGTTCAGATTCTTTTTTAGAAGAAATGACATTAAAATTTCGGAATGTTCAGCTTATATTTTGAAAAGTATAACGTTACAATTCCGGAATGTTCAGCTTCTATTTTGGAACACATAACGTTACAATTCCGGAATGTTCAGTTTTGTTCTTTAGAACACAAAGCTAAAATTCCACCATGTTCAGCTTCTATTTTAAATCATATAACATAACAATTCTGGAATGTTCAGCTTCTGTGTTAGAACGTGTAATGTTACAATTTCTGAATGTTCAGCTTCTATTTTAGAACATATTACATAACAATTCCAGAATGTTCAGCTTCTGTTTTCGAACATATAACGTAACAATTCCGGAATGTTCTGCTTCTGTTTTAGAACGTATAACGTTACAATTTCGGATTGTTCAGCTTCTATTTTCAAACATATAACGTTACAATTTCGGATTGTTCAGCTTCTATTTTCGAACATATAACGTAACAATTCCGGAATGTTCTGCTTCTGTTTTAGAACGTATAACGTTACAATTTCGGATTGTTCAGCTTCTATTTTCAAACATATAACGTTACAATTTCGGAATGTTCAGCTTCTATTTTAGAACATATAACGTAACAATTCTGGAATGTTCCGCTTCTGTTTTAGAACATATAACGTTACAATTTCGGAATGTTCAGCTTCTATTTTAGAACCTATAACGTAACAATTCCGGAATGTTCAGCTTCTGTTTTAGAACGTATAACTTTACAATTTCGGAATGTTCAGCTTCTGTTTTAGAACATCAAACGTAACAATTGTAGAATGTTCAGCTTCAATTTTAGAACACATGATGTTAAAATTTCAGAATGTTCAGCTTCTATTTTAGAACATATAACGTTACAGTTTAGTAATGTTCAGCTTCTATTTTAGAACACATAACATTAAAATTCCGGAATGTTCAGCTTCTATTTTAGAACAAGGCGTTAAAATTTCGGAATGTTCAGCTTCGATTATGGAATATATAACTTTACAATTCCGGAATGTTCAGTTTTGTTCTTTAGAACAAGACGTTAAAATACCAGAATGGTCAGCGTCTATTTAAGAACATATAACGTTAAAATTCCGGAATGTTCAGCTTCTATTTTAGAACGTATAACGTTACGATACCGGAAAGTTCAGCTTCTATTTTAGAACATATAACGTTTCAATTTCGGAAAGTTCAGCTTCTGTTTTAGAACATATAACATCGTCTATTTGAGAACACAATGTTAACATTTCGAAATGTTCAGATTCTATTTTAGAACACATGACATTAAAATTCCGGAATGTTCAGCTTCTATTTTAGAACATATAACGGAACAATTCCGGAATATTCCGCTTCTATTTTAGAACATATAACGTTACAATTCCGGAATGTTCAGCTTCTGTGTTAGAACATAAAATGTAACAATTCCACAATGTTCAGCTTCTATTTTAGAACATATAACGTTAGAATTTCGGAAACTTCAGCTTCTATTATAGAACATATAACGTAACAAATCCAGAATGTTCAGCTTCTATTTTAAAACATATAACGTAACAATTCAGGAAAATTCCGCTTCTGTTTTAAAACGTGTAACGTTAAAATTTCAGAATGTTCAGCTCCTATTTTAGAACATATAACGTTACAACTCCAAAATGTTCAGCTTCTGTGTTAGAACTTAAATTTAACAATTCCATAATGTTCAGCTTCTATTTTAGAACGTATAACGTTACAATTTTGGAATGTTCAGCTTCTGTTTTAGAACTTCAAACGTAACAATTCCAGAATGTTCAGCTTCTATTTTAGAACATATAACGTTACAGTTTCGAAATGTTCAGCTTCTATTTTAGAACATATAACGTTGCAGTTTCTTAATGTTCAGCTTCTATTTTAGAACACATAACGTTAAAATTTCTGAATGTTCAGCTTCGATTTTGGAATATATAACTTTACAATTCCGGAATGTTCAGCTTTGTTCTTTAGAACAAGACGTTAAAATGCCAGAATGTTCAGCGTGTATTTTAGAACACATAACGTTAAAATTCTGGAATATTCAGCTTCTATTTTATAACATATAACGTAATAATTCCAGAATATTCAGCTTCTATTTGACAACACAATGTTAATATTTCGAAATGTTCAGATTCTATTTTAGAACACATGACATTAAAATTCTGAAATGTTCAGCTTCTATTTTAGAACACATGACATTAAAAGTCCGGAATGTTCAGCTTCTATTTTAGAACATACAACGTACAATTCCAGAATGTTCAGCTTCTATTTTAGAAGACAACGTTAAAATGTTAGAATGTTCAGCTTCTATTTTAGAACATAAAACCTTAAAATTTCAGAATGTTCAGCTTTTATTTTAGAACATATAACGTAACAATTGCAGAATGTTCAGCTTCTATTTTAGAACACATGACATTAAAATTGCGGAATGTTCAGCTTCTATTTTGGAACACATAACGTTAAAATTCCGGAATGTTCAGCTTCTTTTTTTAGAACATATAATGTAACAATTCCAGAATGTTCAGCCTCTATTTTACAACATATAACGGAACAATTCCGGAATGTTCAGCTTCTGTTTTAGAACATATAACGTTACAGTTTAGGAATGTTCAGCTTTTATTTCAGAACATATAACTTAACAATTCCAGAATGTTCAGCTTGTATTTTAGAACATACAATGTTAAAATTCAGGAATGTTCAGCTTTTGTTTTAGAACATATAATGTAACAATTCCAGATTGTTCAGCTTCTATTTTAGAACATATAATGTAACAATTCCGGAATGTTCAGCTTCTGTTTTAGAACGTCAAACGTAACAATTCCCGAATGTTCAGCTTGTATTTGAGAACACATAACATTACAATTCCAGAATGTTCAGCTTCTGTTTTAGAAGACATGACATTAAAATTGCGGAATATTCAGCTTCTATTTTGGAACACATAACGTTAAAATTCCAGAATGTTCAGCTTCTATTATTGAACATATAATGTAACAATTACAGAATGTTCAGCTTGTATTTTAGAACACATGACATTAAAATTCCGGAATGTTCAGCTTCTATTTTGAAACATATAACGTTACAATTCCGGAATGTTCAGCTTGTATTTTGGAACATATATCGTTACAATTCCGGAATGTTCAGTTTTGTACTTTAGAACACAAAGCTAAAATTCCAGAATGTTCAGCTTCTATTTCAAAACATATAACGTAACAAGTCTGGAATGTTCAGCTTCTGTGTTAGAACATATAATGGTACAATTTCTGAATGTTCAGCTTTTATTTTAGAACATAAAACATAACAATTCCGGAATGTTCAGCTTCTGTTTTAGAACCTATAACGTAACAATTCCGGAATGTTCAGCTTATGTTTTAGAACGTATAACTTTACAATTTCAGAATGTTCAGCTTCTGTTTTAGAACATCAAACGTAACAATTGAAGAATGTTCAGCTTCAATTTTAGAACACATGATGTTAAAATTTCAGAATGTTCAGCTTCAATTTTAGAACACATGATATAAAAATTTGAGAATGTTCAGCTTCTATTTTAGAACATATAACGTTACAATACCGGAAAGTTCAGCTTCTATTTTAGAACATATAACCTTACAATTTCGGAATGTTCAACTTCTATTTTAGAACATATAACGTAACAAATCCATAATGTTCAGCTTCTATTTTAGAACATATAACGGAACAATTCTGGAATATTCCGCTTTTTGTTTTAGAACGTATAACGTTACAGTTTCGGAATGTTCAGCTTCTATTTTAGAACATATAACGTTGCAACCCCGGAATGTTCAGCTTCTGTGTTAGAACTTAAATGTAACAATTCCATAATGTTCAGCTTCTATTTTAGAACGTATAACATTACAATTTCGGAATGTTCAGCTTCTGTTTTAGAACGTCAAACATAACAATTCCAGAATGTTCAGCTTCTACTTTAGAACACATAACGTTAAAATTCCGGAATATTCAGCTTCTGTTTTAGAACATATAACGTTACAACCAGGGAATGTTTAGATTCTACATTAGAACACATGACATTGAAATTCAGGAATGTTCAGCTTCTATTTTAGAACATATAACGTTACAGTTTCGGAATGTTCAGGTTCTATTTTAGAACACATAACGTTAAAATTCCGGAATGTTCAGCTTCGATTTTGGAATATATAACTTTACAATTCCGGAATGTTCATTTTTGTTCTTTAGAACAAGACGTTGAAATACCAGAATGTTCAGCGTCTATTTTAGAACACATAACGTTAAAATTCAGGAATTTTCAGCTTCTTTTTTAGAACATATAACGTAACAATTCCAGAATGTTCGGCTTCTATTTTAGAACATATAACGTAACAATTCCAGAATGTTCGGCTTCTATTTTAGAACACGACGTTAACATTTCGAAATGTTCAGATTCTATTTTAGAACACATGACATTAAAATTCTGAAACGTTCAGGTTCTATTTTAGAACATGTAACGTAAAAAATCCAGAATGTTCAGCTTCTATTTTAGAACACATAAAGTTAAAATTCTGGAATGTTCAGCTTCTATTCTAGAACATGACGTTAAAATTTCGGAATGTTCAGCTTCTATTTTGGAATATATAGCGTTACAATTCCGGAATGTTCAGTTTTGTACTTTAGAACACAAAGCTAAAATTCCAGAATGTTCAGCTTTTATTTTAAAACATATAACGTAACAATTCTGGAATGTTCAGCTTTTGTGTTAAAACTATATAACGTTACAATTTCGGAATGTTCACCTTCTGTTTTAGAATGTCAAACGTAACAATTCTAGAATGTTCAGCTTCTAATTTAGAACATATGACATTAAAATTCCGGTAAGTTCAGCTTCTATTTTAGAACATATAATGTAACAATTCCAGAATGTTCAGCTTCTATTTTAGAACATATAACATTACAATATCGGAAAGTTCAGCTTCTATTTTAGAACATATAACTTAACAAATCCAGAATGTTCAGCTTCTATTTTAGAACATATAACTTAACAAATCCAGAATGTTCAGCTTTTATTTTAGAACACATTACGTCAAAATTCCGGAATGTTCAGCTTCTATTTGAGAACATATAACGTAACAATTCAAGAATGTTCAGCTCCTATTTTAGATCATATAACGTTACAATTTTGGAATGTTCAGCTTCTGTTTTAGAACATAAAACGTAACAATTCCAGAATGTTCAGCTTCTAATTTAGAACATATGACATTAAAATTCCGTAATGTTCAGCTTCTATTTTAGAACATACAATTTACAATTCCAGAATGTTCAGCTGCTATTTTAGAACATATAACGTAACAATTCCAGAATGTTGAGCTTCTATTTTATAACATATAACGTTACAATTTCGGAATGTTCAGCTTCTATTTTAGAAGATGACGTTAAAATTTTGGAATGTTCAGCGTCTATTTTAGAACATATAACTTTACAATTCCGGTAAGTTCAGCTTCTATTTTAGAACATATAATGTAACAATTCCAGAATGTTCAGCTTTTATTTTAGAACATATAACATTACAATATCGGAAAGTTCAGCTTCTATTTTAGAACATATAGCTTAACAAATCCAGAACGTTCAGTTTCTATTTTAGAACATATAACTTAACAAATCCAGAATGTTCAGCTTTTATTTTAGAACACATTACTTCAAAATTCCGGAATGGTCAGCTTCTAATTTAGAACATATGACATTAAAATTCCGGAATGTTCAGCTTCTATTTTAGAACATACAACTTACAATTCAAGAATGTTCAGCTTCTATTTTAGAACATATAACATTACAATATCGGAAAGCTCAGCTTCTATTTTAGAGCATATAACTTAAAAAATCCAGAATCTTCAGCTTCTATTTTAGAACATATAACATTAAAATTCTGGAATGTTAAGCTTCTATTTTAGAAGACAACGTTAAAATTTCAGAATGTTCAGCTTCTATTTTAGAAAATAAAACGTTAAAATTTCAGAATGTTCAGCTTCTATTTTAGAACATAAAACGTAACAATTCCAGAATATTCAGCTTCTATTTCAGAACCTATACCGTAACAATTCCAGAATGTTCACCTTCTGTTTTAGAACGTCAAACGTAACAATTCCAGAATGTTCAGCTTCTATTTTAGAACATATGACGTTAAAATTCGGGAATGTTCAGCTTCTATTTTGGAACATATAATGTAACAATTCCAGAATGTTCAACTTCTGTTTTAGAACATATAATGTTACGATTAGGGAATGTTCAGATTCTATTTTAGAACACATGAAATTAAAATTCAGGAATGTTCAGCTTCTATTTTGGAACATACAACGCACAATTCCAGAATTTTCAGCTTTTATTTTAGAACATATAGTGTAACAATTCCAGAATGTTCAGCTTCTCTTTTAGAACATATGACGTTAAAATTCGGGAATGTTCAGCTTCTATTTTAGAACATATAACGTTAAAATTTCAGAATGTTCAGCTTCTATTTTAGAACAGAAAATGTAACAATTCCAGAATGTTCAGCTTCTATTTCAGAACCTATAACGTAACAATTCCGGAATGTTAAGCTTCTATTTTAGAAGACAATGTTAAAATTTCAGAATGTTCAGCTTCTGTTTTAGAACATATAATGTTTAAATTTCAGAACGTTCAGCTTTTATTTTAGAACATATAACGTTACAATTCCGGAATGTTCAGCTTCCATTTTAGAACACGATGTTAACATTTCGAAATGTTCAGATTCTATTTTAGAACACATGTCATTAAAATTCCAGAATGTTCAGCTTCTATTTTAGAACATATAACGTTAAAAATCTTTAATGTTATGCTTCTATTTTAGAAGACAACGTTAAAATTTCAGATTGTTCAGCTTCTATTTTAGAACGTATAACGTTACAATTTCGGAATGTTCAGCTTCTGTTTTAGAACACGATGTTAACATTCCGAAATGTTCAGATTCTATTTTAGAACATATTACATAACAATTCCAGAATGTTCAGCTTTTGTTTTAGAACACATGACATTAAAATTCCGGAATGTTCAGCTTCTATTTTAGAACATACAACGTACAATTCCAGAATGTTCAGCTTCTATTTTAGAACATACAACGTACAATTCCCGAATGTTCAGCTTGTATTTTAGAACACTTAACGTTACAATTACGGAATGTTCAGATTCTATTTCAGAACACATGACATTAAAATTCCAGAATGTTCAGCTTCTATTTTCGAACACATAACGTTAAAATTCCGGAATGTTCAGCTTCTATTTTAGAACATAAAATGTTACAATTAGGGAATGTTCAGCTTCTATTTTAGAACATATAACTTAACAATTCCAGAATGTTCAGCTTCTATTTTAGAACATATAACTTAACAATTCCAGAATGTTCAGCTTCTGTTTTAGAACACATGATATTAAAATTCGGGAATGTTCAGCTTCTATTTTAGAACACATAACGTTAAAATACCGGAATATTCATCTTCTATTTTAGAACATATAACGTAACAATACCAGAATGTTCAGCTTCTATTTTAGAACACATGACATTAAAATTGCGGAATGTTCAGCTTCTATTTTGGAACACATAACGTTAAAATTCCGGAATGTTCAGCTTCTATTTTAGAACATATTACATGACAATTCCAGTATGTTCAGCTTCTGTTTTAGAACATATAACGTTACAATTAGGGAATGTTCAGATTCTATTTTAGAACATGACGTTAACATTTCAAAATGTTCAGATTCTTTTTCAGAACACATGACATTAAAATTCCAGAATGTTCAGCTTCTATTTTAGAACATAAAATGTAACAATTCCAGAATGTTCAGCTTCTATTTTAGAAGACAACGTTAAAATTTCAGAATGTTCAGCTTCTATTTTTGAACATATAATGAAACAATTGCAGAATGTTCAGCTTCTATTTTAGAACACATGACATTAAAATTGTGGAATGTTCAGCTTCTATTTTGGAACACATAAAGTTAAAATTCCGGAATGTTCAGCTTCTATTTTAGAACATATAACGTTACAATTCCGGAATGTTCAGCTTCTATTTTAGAACATATTACATAACAATTCCAGAATGTTCAGCTTCTGTTTTAGAACACATGACATTAAAATTTGGGAATGTTCAGCTTCTATTTTAGAACACATAACGTTAAAATTCTGGAATATTCATCTTCTATTTTAGAACATATAACGTAACAATTCCAGAATGTTCAGCTTCTATTTTAGAACACGACGTTAACATTTCAAAATGTTCAGCTTCTATTTTAGAACATAAAACTTAAAAATTCCAGAATGTTCAGCTTCTATTTTAGAACATACAACGTACAATTCCCGAATGTTCAGCTTGTATTTTAGAACACTTAACGTTACAATTACGGAATGTTAAGATTCTATTTCAGAACATGTGACATTAAAATTCCAGAATGTTCAGCTTCTATTTTAGAACACACAACGTACAATTCCAGAATGTTCAGCTTCTATTTTAGAACATATAACGTTTAAATTCTGGAATGTTAAGCTTCTATTTTAGAAGACAACGTTAAAATTTCAGAATGTTCAGCTTCTATTTTAGAACATATTACATGACAATTCCAGTATGTTCAGCTTCTGTTTTAGAACATATAACGTTACAATTAGGGAATGTTCAGATTCTATTTTAGAACATGACGTTAACATTTCAAAATGTTCAGATTCTTTTTCAGAACACATGACATTAAAATTCCAGAATGTTCAGCTTCTATTTTAGAACATAAAATGTAACAATTCCAGAATGTTCAGCTTCTATTTTAGAAGACAACGTTAAAATTTCAGAATGTTCAGCTTCTATTTTTGAACATATAATGAAACAATTGCAGAATGTTCAGCTTCTATTTTAGAACACATGACATTAAAATTGTGGAATGTTCAGCTTCTATTTTGGAACACATAAAGTTAAAATTCCGGAATGTTCAGCTTCTATTTTAGAACATATAACGTTACAATTCCGGAATGTTCAGCTTCTATTTTAGAACATATTACATAACAATTCCAGAATGTTCAGCTTCTGTTTTAGAACACATGACATTAAAATTTGGGAATGTTCAGCTTCTATTTTAGAACACATAACGTTAAAATTCTGGAATATTCATCTTCTATTTTAGAACATATAACGTAACAATTCCAGAATGTTCAGCTTCTATTTTAGAACACGACGTTAACATTTCAAAATGTTCAGCTTCTATTTTAGAACATAAAACTTAAAAATTCCAGAATGTTCAGCTTCTATTTTAGAACATACAACGTACAATTCCCGAATGTTCAGCTTGTATTTTAGAACACTTAACGTTACAATTACGGAATGCTAAGATTCTATTTCAGAACATGTGACATTAAAATTCCAGAATGTTCAGCTTCTATTTTAGAACATACAACGTACAATTCCAGAATGTTCAGCTTCTATTTTAGAACATATAACGTTTAAATTCTGGAATGTTAAGCTTCTATTTTAGAAGACAACGTTAAAATTTCAGAATGTTCAGCTTCTATTTTAGAACATAAAACGTAACAATTCCAGAATGTTCAGCTTCTATTTCAGAACCTATAACGTAACAATTCCGGAATGTTAAGCTTCTATTTTAGAAGACATTGTTAAAATTTCAGAATGTTCAGCTTCTATTTTAGAACATATAATGTTTAAATTTCAGAACGTTCAGCTTTTATTTTAGAACATATAACGAAACTATTGTAGAATGTTCAGCTTCTATTTTAGAACACATGACATTAAAATTGCGGAATGTTCAGCTTCTATTTTGGAACACATAACGTTAAAATTCCGGAATGTTCAGCTTCTATTTTTGAACATATATCATAACAATTCCAGAATGTTCAGCTTCTGTTTTAGAACATATAACGTTACAATTAGGGAATGTTCAGATTCTATTTTAGAACACATGACATTAAAATTCCGGAATGTTCAGCTTCTATTTTAGAACATACAACGTACAATTCCAGAATGTTCAGCTTCTATTTTAGAACATAAAACGTAACAATTCCAGAGTGTTCAGCTTCTATTTTAGAACATAAAACGTAACAATTCCAGAATGTTCAGCTTCTATTTCAGAACATATAACGTAACAATTCCGGAATGTTAAGCTTCTATTTTAGAAGACAGCGTTAAAATTTCAGAATGTTCAGCTTCTATTTTAGAACATATAACGAAACAATTGCAGAATGTTCAGCTTCTATTTTAGAACACATGACATTAAAATTCTGAAATGTTCAGCTTCTATTTTAGAACACATGACATTAAAATTCTGAAATGTTCAGCTTCTATTTTAGAACATACAACGTACAATTCCAGAATGTTCAGCTTCTATTTTAGAACATACAATGTACAATTCCCGAATATTCAGCTTGTATTTTAGAACACTTAACGTTACAATTACGGAATGT
The DNA here is from genome assembly GCA_947000775.1 of Pterois miles. Lineage (NCBI taxonomy): Eukaryota > Metazoa > Chordata > Actinopteri > Perciformes > Scorpaenidae > Pterois > Pterois miles. Next base: position 273,711 of record CAMQGK010000218.1, read on the forward strand.
TCAGATTCTATTTCAGAACACATGGCATTAAAATTCCAGAATGTTCAGCTTCTATTTTAGAACATACAACGTACAATTCCAGAATGTTCAGCTTCTATTTTAGAACATATAACATTAAAATTCTGGAATGTTAAGCTTCTATTTTAGAAGACAACGTTAAAATTTCAGAATGTTCAGCTTCTATTTTTGAACATGTAATGAAACAATTGCAGAATGTTCAGCTTCTATTTTAGAACACATGACATTAAAATTGTGGAATGTTCAGCTTCTATTTTGGAACACATAAAGTTAAAATTCCGGAATGTTCAGCTTCTATGTTAGAACACATGACATTAAAATTGTGGAATGTTCAGCTTCTATTTTGGAACACATAAAGTTAAAATTCCGGAATGTTCAGCTTCTGTTTTAGAACACATGACATTAAAATTTGGGAATGTTCAGCTTCTATTTTAGAACACATAACGTTAAAATTCTGGAATATTCATCTTTTATTTTAGAACATATAACGTAACAATTCCAGAATGTTCAGCTTCTATTTTAGAACACGACGTTAACATTTCAAAATGTTCAGCTTCTATTTTAGAACATAAAACTTAAAAATTCCAGAATGTTCAGCTTCTATTTTAGAACATACAACGTACAATTCCCGAATGTTCAGCTTGTATTTTAGAACACTTAACGTTACAATTACGGAATGTTAAGATTCTATTTCAGAACATGTGACATTAAAATTCCAGAATGTTCAGCTTCTATTTTAGAACATACAACATACAATTCCAGAATGTTCAGCTTCTATTTTAGAACATATAACGTTTAAATTCTGGAATGTTAAGCTTCTATTTTAGAAGACAACGTTAAAATTTCAGAATGTTCAGCTTCTATTTTAGAACATAAAACGTAACAATTCCAGAATGTTCAGCTTCTATTTCAGAACCTATAACGTAACAATTCCGGAATGTTAAGCTTCTATTTTAGAAGACATTGTTAAAATTTCAGAATGTTCAGCTTCTATTTTAGAACATATAATGTTTAAATTTCAGAACGTTCAGCTTTTATTTTAGAACATATAACGAAACTATTGTAGAATGTTCAGCTTCTATTTTAGAACACATGACATTAAAATTGCGGAATGTTCAGCTTCTATTTTGTAACACATAACGTTAAAATTCCGGAATGTTCAGCTTCTATTTTAGAACATATATCATAACAATTCCAGAATGTTCAGCTTCTGTTTTAGAACATATAACGTTACAATTAGGGAATGTTCAGATTCTATTTTAGAACATACAACGTACAATTCCAGAATGTTCAGCTTCTATTTTAGAACATAAAACGTAACAATTCCAGAGTGTTCAGCTTCTATTTTAGAACATAAAACGTAACAATTCCAGAATGTTCAGCTTCTATTTCAGAACATATAACGTAACAATTCCGGAACTGTTAAGCTTCTATTTTAGAAGACAGCGTTAAAATTTCAGAATGTTCAGCTTCTATTTTAGAACATATAACGAAACAATTGCAGAATGTTCAGCTTCTATTTTAGAACACATGACATTAAAATTCTGAAATGTTCAGCTTCTATTTTAGAACATATAACATTAAAATTCTGGAATGTTCAGCTTCTATTTTAGAAGACAACGTTAAAATTTCAGAATGTTCAGCTTCTATTTTAGAACATAAAACGTAACAATTCCAGAATGTTCAGCTTCTATTTCAGAACATATAACGTAACAATTCCGGAATGTTAAGCTTCTATTTTAGAAGACAACGTTAAAATTTCAGAATGTTCAGCTTCTATTTTAGAACATATAACGAAACAATTGCAGAATTTTGAGCTTCTATTTTAGAACACATGACATTAAAATTGCGGAATGTTCAGCTTCTATTTTGGAACCCATAATGTTAAAATTGCGGAATGTTCAGCTTCTATTTTGGAACCCATAAAGTTAAAATTCCGGAATGTTCAGCTTCTATTTGAGAATATATGACATAACAATTCCAGAATCTTCTGCTTCTGTTTTAGAACATATAACGTTAAAATTCCGGAATATTCATCTTCTATTTTAGAACATATAACCTTACAATTCCAGAATGTTCAGCTTCTATTTTAGAACACGACGTTAACATTTCAAAATGTTCAGCTTCTATTTTAGAACATAAAACGTAAAAATTCCAGAATGTTCAGCTTCTATTTTAGAACACATGACATTAAAATTCCGGAATGTTCAGCTTCTGTTTTAGAACATACAACGTACAATTCCAGAATGTTCAGCTTCTATTTTAGAACATACAACGTACAATTCCCGAATGTTCAGCTTGTATTTTAGAACACTTAATGTTACAATTACGGAATGTTCAGATTGTATTTCAGAACACATGACATTAAAATTCCAGAATGTTCAGCTTCTATTTTGGAACACATAACGTTAAAATTCCGGAATGTTCAGCTTCTATTTTAGAACATATAACATAACAATTCCAGAATGTTCAGCTTCTGTTTTAGAACATATAATGTTACAATTAGGGAATGTTCAGCTTCTATTTTAGAACATATAACATTACAATTTTGGAATGTTCAGCTTCTATTTTTGAACATGACGTTAAAATTTCGGAATGTTCAGCGTCTATTTTAAAACATATAACATTACAATTCCAGTAAGTTCAGCTTCTATTTTAGAACATATAATGTAACAATTCCAGAATGTTCAGCTTCTATTTTAGAACACGACGTTAACATTTCAAAATGTTCAGCTTCTATTTTAGAACACATGACATTAAAATTCCAGAATGTTCAGCTTCTATTTTAGAACACATGACATTAAAATTCCAGAATGTTCAGCTTCTATTTTGGAACACATAACGTTAAAATTCCGGAATGTTCAGCTTCTATTTTAGAACATATAACATAACAATTCCAGAATGTTCAGCTTCTGTTTTAGAACATATAATGTTACAATTCGGGAATGTTCAGCTTCTATTTTAGAACATATAACATTACAATTTTGGAATGTTCAGCTTCTATTTTAGAACATGACGTTAAAATTTCGGAATGTTCAGCGTCTATTTTAGAACATATAATGTAACAATTCCAGAATGTTCAGCTTCTATTTTAGAACATATAACATTACAATATCGGAAAGTTCAGCTACTATTTTCGAACATATAACTTAACAAATCCAGAATGTTCAGCTTCTATTTTAGAACATATAACTTAACAAATCCAGAATGTTCAGCTTTCATTTTAGAACATATAACGTTAAAATTCCGGAATGTTCAGCTTCTATTTTAGAACATATAACGTAACAATTCCAGAATGTTCAGCTTCTGTTTTAGAACATATAACGTTATAATTAGGGAATGTTCAGATTCTACATTAGAACACATGACGTTGAAATTCAGGAATGTTCAGCTTCTATTTTAGAACATATACATTAACAACTCCAGAATGTTCAGCTTCTATTTTAGAACACATGATATTAAAATTGCAGAATATTCAGCTTCTATTTTGAAACACATAACGTTAAAATTCCGGAATGTTCAGCTTCTATTTTAAAACATATAACGTTACAATTAGGGAATGTTCAGATTCTACATTAGAACACATGACATTGAAATACAGGAATGTTCAGCTTCTATTTTAGAACATATACTTTAACAATTCCAGAATGTTCAGCTTCCATTTTAGAACATATGACGTTTAAATTCCGGAATGTTCAGTTTTATTATTAAGAACACAACGTTACAATTTCGGAATGTTCAGCTTCTATTTTAGAACATGACGTTACAATTTCGGAATGTTCAGCTACTGTTTTAGTACGTCAAACGTAACAATTCTAGAATGTTCAGCTTCTATTTTAGAACATATGACATAACAGTTCCAGAATGTTCAGCTTCTGTTTTAGAACACATGACGTTAAAATTCTGGATTGTTGAGCTTCTATTTTAGAAGACAATGTTAAAATTTCAGAATTTTCAACATCTATTTTAAAACATATAACGTTACAGTTTCGGAATGTTCAGCT